>MTQE01002560.1:2322985-2359680 GCA_014337955.1 Aspidoscelis marmoratus
TGATTCATGCTGGGGAGATGGTGCTGACATAATTCCAAGCTTTGTCCTTCCTAGGATATGAGTGCACTTGTAGCTGCCCGAATGAGGCACATTCCACTGGCCCCTGGCTCAGATTGGCGTGATCTTCCCAACATTGAAGTGCGCCTCTCAGACGGTACCACCACCCGCAAGCTGCGCTACACACACCATGATAAGAAGAATGGGCGGAGCAGCACGGGGGCCCTCCGGGGTGTCTGCTCCTGTGCAGAAGGTAAAGGATTAGAAGGAGAGTACCAGATGAACTAAGTTCCACACAAGGTTCCATTTGAGAACATAAGGACATAAGAGAGGCCGTGCTGGATCAGGCCCCAGCCCATCTAGTCCAGCATCCCGTCGCACACGGTGGCCCACCAAATGCTCATGGGCATCTCAAGCAGAGACAAGGACAAACCTTTTCCTGCTCTTGAATCCCAGCAAATGGCTTTAGAAGCATCCTGCTCCCCCGGCCCAGATTGAAAGATGTACCTAGGCATTCATTCTAGTAGCCATTGATACATCTGTCGCCAATAAATTTGTCTAACCCTACCTAGGCTGGTAGCTGTTACCATCTCTTCCGGCAACAAATTCTCTTTGTTCGATTCTCTTTTTCAAAAGCACCTTTTTATCAATCCTGAGGAAAAGATTTTTGCAAACCCATTAGAGGAATGTAAATGCACAATTGCCTAGGAACTATTTAAAGCGTGAGATGCCCATGCATGTGATTACAAGATTCATGGGCGGCTCTGCTGAAACATATTACCACTGCTTGATCCTTTGTGTCAGGAGTACTTCAAGAGGAACTGGACACTTGGCACAGAGTAGAAGCCATTTGCTTCCCTTAGTTACTGCCCCCAAATACCTTATGTGTGCAAGGGGACCAGAGGAAGAGAGAGGCCTGACGTAATCAACCATCAAGGTTGCTCATTCTTTTATATATTAAATATTGAAATAAGACAGATATTTCAAGTTATAGCAGTCATATTTTTAGAATAGTCCATCTTTAAGCAGAGAAGTAATTTTATTTGTACTAGACAAAAAGTAGTAATGGTTCCCTGCAGACATATCCTTGAAATTAATTTTGTTTCTTTAGGAAAGTTCACTTTCCTAGCTCAAGTGGCACTAGGGAATGAATGATTTTGCTGAAACCATAACTGTATTCTGTTTGGATTCTTGCAAAAAAAGATTAAGTGCAAAAAAACCTGTTTGCCACTTTTGATACTCCTCTTTCAAGGGGAAAGGGATATGGCCATCTTCACTATCAAAAGAACCATAAGGAGAAAGAAATTCATTCTCTAATGTCAGTCACCGTTGAGCTTTTTGTTCATCATGCAGTCATTCTACCAGTCATGCAAATACAAGGACAAGAAATCTATAGGCTTATGGCTAGCAAAGGGTCTCTCTGTTCGGAAACCTTATGTTGAATGCCCACCATGTTGGACATGTTGAACTCCAACTCCCATCAGCCCTCACCACTGGGGTCAGTGCATAGAGAAGGTGGGAGCTGTAGTCCAGCAACATGTGGATAAACCCCATATTGTCTCTTGGCCATTCAGTGGAAGATGATCTAACATACCTTGTTTCCTTCAGGCAAAGCGTGTGACCCTGCAGACCGGCAATTCAACACGCTGATCCCATGGTGCCTGCCCCACACAGGGAATAGGCACAACCACTGGGCTGGCTTGTATGGAAGGTTAGAGTGGGACGGATTCTTCAGCACAACAGTGACCAACCCTGAACCCATGGGTAAGCAGGTAAGTGAATTACAGGATGATGGAATAAGTTCAGGGTGAATCAGACCCTGATGTACATTGTGCATGTTGTTATACTCCCAGACCTTTGTGTGTAAAACCTCTTTTAATTTCGGTGAAACACCTTGTTCAGGGAGGGCAGCTGTTTCCTCTTTCCAATTTATATCATCTGCCAAAGCTTTTTTTACTCTGGATCACAGATCTCCCACGTGCAATTTAAGGGCCCAGTGCTAACTGTAAAGGCTTCTCAAAGCATTCTAGACTTTTATGAACCTCACCACACCTGTAGGCTTACGAGTTTAACCCTCTTTCTTCATCAGGCTCGAGCTGTTACCCTCTTTCATTGTGAAAAATGTGGAGAATTGAAAGGCGGATGTTAGTACTCCTCTTGAAGTTGCGTGTAGCTCTCAATCCAATTAGTCAACTGTGAAAATGGTGCATTCTGGATAAATAAACCATATGGAAGTGCAGAAGATACAAATTCCTGGGGGAATTAACCTTCTAACCTTAGTCCAAAGTACAGGAACTACTCAGGCCCCAACACATTGCTGGAAGCAACCAATTGTCAGCAATTCTTTCTCCCTTTTTACAGGGCCGTGTGCTTCATCCTGAACAACACCGCGTGGTGAGCGTGCGTGAGTGTGCACGGTCCCAGGGATTCCCAGATACCTATCGATTGTTTGGAAATGTACTTGACAAACATAGACAGGTGAGTGTCTGTAGAAGTCCTGTAAAGAGGAGAGGAGGATATTTTGATAGGTTAAACATTCTACAACATTTTTGTGTTTTACCGTATAAGCCAATCTCTGCTGTACCATGCCAGCATTTTAAGAAATCAGTATTAAGCTGGCCTCATTCTTGGAAGTTTTCTAACAGCCCTTTAAAACCTAGAACAATTGCAAATGGAAAACTGCTTGTATGTCTTGATGAATTAACTGCTTGTGAATTAAAACCTGTTTGTATGGTCTGATCTTGGGGGTCATTTTTCTTTTTCCAGTAGCTGTTTCAAAATGAACAGTTGTATTATTTTTAAATCTGCCTGTTATTTTTGAAACTCCTATTTTTAAAGAAGCTATCCTCTTTAAATTGTCTCCAGCATATGAAGCAGCCTGAGTTTTCTAAAATTGGGGCTCAGATAGTGAAAGCAGCTCAGATTTCTTTGTGGTGAAAGGAACAAATTCCTTATCTCTCATATCTCTCTTGCACACACATTGCAACTTGTTTAGTGTGAGATAAGATAAACAACTTTCAACTGTGATTTAAAGTCATTCACCTGTTTTTACAGATTGGGCCACAAAGGTTTAGGGTATGCTGTGAACCGATGTTGTTCATTTTTCTCAAATAGCTGGCTGCTAAATATACCTTTGATGCTGTAGGATAAAATAAGACAAAGGAAACCTTGCAAAAAACGTGTACTAATTCCTTTTCCCTGTGCTGGGGCTCTGTTCCTGCAGGTGGGTAACGCAGTCCCTCCACCTTTGGCAAAGGCCATTGGACTAGAGGTCAAATCCTGTGTGTTGGCCAAAATGAAAGAGGATGCTACAGGTACGTTACAAGATGGCATTTTAAACCCTTCATTCCTATAGCTCTTATTCATATTTCTCCTCCTCCCATGGTTGTAATTGTTTGATCTGGACAGTTATGAGCCTTTACAAGTTGCTGGCAAGGGCAGCTGTGACAGTAACTTGCCTGTTATGGGAGTGTCCAAATAGCTATCCCTTCATGCTCCTGATGTGAGCCCCAGATGTTGGAATGCCAGAGCTGCTTTTTCTAGGATGGCCATATCTCCTGTGGGCATATTGCAGCAAGAAACACACTGCCCACCCACTGAAACTTGTAGAAACTGATGTTTCCAGTATTTCTCAAAGTGATTACTTTGGTTATTTTATTATTTGCAGGTATTGTCAAAAGGGAAAAGATGGACATTTCATATTAATTTGCAAATGGCCTATGTCCTGCTGCTCCTCAATTCCAGCACCTGAACACCCAAACATGCACTGATAATTTTTGATTTTTCATTTCTGGCTTTTTCTTTTCTTTTTTTGTCTGAACACCCTGAAAATTGTTGGAGTTTTTGTTTTTGAGGAATTATTTTGTGTTTTGTCTCTCTCCAAGCCTGTATTTGTGAGCAGTGTTTGTCTACTTGGCTGACATTCTGAAGCTGTTTTGATGTTCCCAGATAACCATTCTCAAGTGATCATTTGTGCAGTGCCTGCCATTTCATATGTGTATTATGTGTGTGTGTGTGTGCGTGTGTGTGTGTGCGTGTGCGTGTGTGTGTGTGTGTGTGTGCACACCTGTGCACACTGGGGGGAGGGTTTAAAATGTTTTTATTATGCATTGTATTGAAAATTAACCAGCCACTTTATGTAAGTGGAAATTAATACTTTATGTAGTTTTTATATGTTGTAATATTTCTTCAAATAAATCTCTCCTATAAATTATTCAAAGAGACATTCCTGATTTTTTTCTTCTTCTTGTTTTCTTCCATGTTGCCTCTGGCTTGCTAATATTTCTAGGATGTGACAAAAAGAATGCTTTTCAGATTACAGAAATTGAGTCACACATACATGCCAATCCTCTGTTTATGAATTATGTTCTAACTTGCAAAGCTGGGAGTGATGGTACCCCAGAATAAGGACCTTTTTGTGCCTTTGTTAGGTGCAAAGGCTACCAGACCTCTGGGATGAATTTGGCACCCGTATTTCAGAATGCCCAATCCATCCCAAATTTATCAGGCACTTCATTATGTGCCAAGTAAATGTGAATGCTGCTATACCAGCAGCATTTGCATTGCCGCAGCAATAGCACCAATGGACATGCACAGTGACTTTGCAACCCCGGCATGCTCTAGTTGCCTACTAGATTTTACTGGCTGGCACCTAGTATAGTTTTGGGGCACAAAAACATACTCCACAGCTATTTGGGCCAGGGTACACTCCGGGATGGAAGCGTCTTCACACAGTACATATGCCCCATGCTGGGGCATCCTGGGAATTCCCCTTTTCACTAAGTGCAAAAAGGCCTAATACTGGGCAAAATATGCTTAGCACATGCAAAATATAGCTTTTAAACAGCAGGGGAAAGAAGACCAAAAACTGAGGTTCTTTGCACTGCTTTCTATTATTAGGAAGGGAAGGAAAACAAATGAAATTATCTCTTAAAAATCATTGTTTCATGACAGCTACATTCAGGGATAGTTTCTCTCTGGCAATTCATGTACAGTAATATATAGCAGTGGCAACTGGTGCCCATGGGCCCACCAGAAATGATACAAAATGGTATCAGTTACTGCATTGCCTGTCACATTTAACATATCTCCAAATAAAACTTTTCCATCATTGGAACAAGTAAATTGTTTTACTTAAGGACTCTGCACAGCAAGAATAAGTTTCACATTTAAAGTGATATAAGGTTTTGATGATCACACATAAAGCTTTAAATCCATGGGGCCACCCATTGCATTTGACAATTCCCGTAGTAATTTCCTTTGAAGATGGATATTGTAGCCATATCCAAAAGCTTAGGTTCAAAGCAGAACAATGGAAAATGGCATAACACAGAAACTGACAAGTGAAAAAGCCTCAGGTGTTTATTATAATCTATATTATACTGTATTAATAATAAAGCTGAGGGCCATTTCTGCACTTACCTAGTAATCTGGAATAAGGAGCTTCACAGACTACATGGTAATCTGGATCAGATCCGTACTAAGAGTGCAGTTGTCCAGATTAAGGGCGGGCCATATTAATCAGTACCACAACTGCACTAGCGCTATCTGGTCTAGAACACATAAAAGGGTACGCACAAGTAAAATGGAGCAGAAAGGAATGTGGATATGTCATCAAGGAACGTGCTGTGACAACAAGACTGAGAAGATGCCTTTGCAGTCACTTTGAAACAGTGGCCATGTTGACAGTAGTGGTGTCTTCACATTGCTTTTGAAAACACTTCAACCCATGCAGTGTTTGATCAACAGGAGACATGGGCCAATTGCATCAGGTTTGGGAGGTGCTGTCGTCGGAAGTTCACATTCACTGATATGGAACAGTGGTAGAATGCATTTGCCACTGTCCAACCTGCTTAATGAAGATGCTTTCTGCTGCACTTGGTTGGATCTAGCTAATTCACTAGTACAGATTAAGCATGGTAAATGCAGAAAAGGCCATAGATTTCTAGTTGATAATACAAACACTTCGATGCAGTTTTGTTGGTAGAAATACAGTACAGCGGTGTTTTGCCACTCATCCCAGGAAACACACCTGCAGCTTTTTTACAACGAAAAGGAGGGCAAAAAGAACTGAAGGAAACTCAGGGCTCTGGCACCGCACCGCCAGACATGCTTGCAACCCTCTCAATGAGGCTTCGCTGCCGCTACTGTAGCTGCCATCAAGGGAAGTTAGGAAACTCACTTCAATCACTGGTCCAGCCTCACCAGAAAATGGCAGCAGTACAAGGCAAGGGAGAAAAGGAGGGAGGGGGAGCTATTGGTCCACCAATCAGTTGGCTTGGAGCAGCGCTATCATTTTAGTGGCCAGCTGGCAAGAAAAAAAAATGGGTTTAAACACAGTGAGTGCTTTGAATGACCAAGCCTTGATTGGTGGCACAACCTCCACTTTCACAGTGGGATTTTCTTCTCCCCTTGCGGATTTAGGGTGTGTGTGCACGCTTGAGATCTTTAAAGCGGCCACCCCTGCTTCCAATATCCAAAAGGAAGACATGTAGGAGGAACTTTTTGAGGGAGGACGGAACTTGTCCTGCCCTAAAGGAGGACAGTTGGTCACCTTATTTATATATAAAAAAGAAAAAGCTCTCCTGAAAATATTACTACATTTTATGTTTATTGCAGCCAAAAAAATAATTGCAAAGAACTGGAAAACATTAAATATACCGGAGTGGTACCTTAAATTTGCTGGATTGGCGGTTAATGAACTAATTACGTCACAATATAGAAACTTAAAAGATTTCAAACCCCTATATGAATACAAAGAAGTGTGGTCCCCATTTATAACAAAACTTAATGACCTGAATTGAAAGAAAATGATTCCACTCCTTATTGTGAAATTCCTGCTTGATTAAACTACCTTGCCTCAGAACTAAAGACAAATGAAGTTTAAGTGGTTGAAACGATGTATAACAAAATATTGCTGCCATGATGTAAATAGTTCACGTTCGTTTGTAATTATGTACGTTACTTGTACTGTATATGTTTTTGTGAGAGAAAAATTTAGTGTATTGTAACAGTGGAAGAGAAATAAAAATTTATTTGGAGAAAAAGAAAAGGCCCTCCTGCAAGTCCCTACGCCCAGCACCTCTGAAAGGGAAGGAACTACAAGAAGGTCCCCGCCCTGAGATCTCAGTGCCCAGGCAGGTCTATATGGGAGGAGGTGCTCCTCCAGATGCCCAGGGCCCAAGCCGTTCAGGGCTTTATAGTCAGTGTCAACACCTCCAATTGGACTCAGTAGCGAATGGGTAACCAGTGCAGATTCTTTAAGACTGGCATCATGTGAATGCGGCCAGAGACTCCCTGCACCAGTTCTAACTTATTACGAAATACCCCATCTTCCCTCCCCCGCAATCATTTACTTAAGATTTATAGGATGTTTTTCCACTGAGCACTAGAGTACCCTTTAAGGACCCATTAAGGACCCTGGCACTAGAGTATCCATTAAGGATCCTTAATGGGTACTCTAGTGCTAGGGTTTTTTCCACTAGCACTAGAGTACCCATTAAGGATCCATAAAGGACCCTTAATGGATCCTTTAGTGCTAAGTGGAAAAACACCCATAGTTACTTCTCCAGCAGGCACCGGAGTGAAGCTATTCATACCGCCACTTATTGCTCCCATGTTCGCATTATAAGTTTTTTAGTGCGTCTGCGGAACCACGTTTCCCAGAAGGCTTCGGGCGCTCCGCTGCACGTCACGACCGGAAGGCATCGCCTTCGCTTCCGGAGGTCGAGGCCTGGCTGTTTCTTTCTTCTCGCTCGGGCGTGGAGCGGGCGAAGATGCCGACTGGCGACTATGAGTGAGGGGAAGGGATGGAGCCGGGGGGGGGAGGAACCATTGGAAGGGCGTTGGGGCTTGTGGGGTGAGGGTACTGGGATGTGTGGGCGTCAGTCGCAACAAGGAAGACGGGTGGGTGTCTTGGGCAGGGGACGTGGCCCGAGAAGTCGCAGCGGAGAGCCGCAGATCTATCTGGGCCTTCGCCTTAAGAAGGGATGAGACGGGGGGGGGGGATGTATCACTCCTGTATCGGGTTCTCGCGGTTTTGAAGTCCCAGCTGCTGGCCTAGTCCGGCCTAATTGCCCTAGGGGCCTCGTGCGCGCATGCGCCCCTCTCCGCTCTGGTCGTGAGACTCCTGCCTCGAGCCCTGCTGCTGACGCATGCGCGTTCAGAGTGTCGCTGTTGGCGGCACCATTGAGTCGCTCCTGACGCCCCGTTGACTCCATGGGCGCCCCTGTGCCTTTCTTGGCGGGGATGCAGAAACGATTTGCTATCTCCCGCTTCCGGCCGGGAAGAGGCCAGGGATCGAACTGGCAAGGGGCAGCCTTCTCCTTCCCAGACAGTTTGCCCTGACTGCCCCTCTTGTGGGCACTGCTGGGCTACAAACAAGTCTCTTAGCGACCCTAACCCTTGCTCGTGGTCGTGCTAACTGTGGCCGATGGGAATTCAGTTCGGTGACATGTGGAGAACCAGAGGTTGGCTATGGAAGGGCTGTATTGCCGGGACTCATTTTATTAGGAGCTTTAAACACAGAGAATTGGAGGAGAGGAGGGGATTTAAAAATAGTAATAACCAGTCTAAACCAGTCTAAATGCATAACCAGCCTATAAATTTCAGAATCTTGAAGCTATGATTTGTCATACTATGAAACACACAAGACTTTTACATTCATATAATATTGTGTAAAAGAGCACCATGTTAAATTTGAGTAAATAATGATATTAGCATCCATCTCCCATGGTTAAGCCTTGTGTAGATAGGTTGACTTCTCTTTTTCTTGAAGAAAATTTGGGATGAGGCAACCAGTTCCTAGTGTTGTATTACAGGATCAAGATAAGTGGAGTATGGATTAGAGTTATGTCCTCATCTTCTGCTTGAGGATGTCTAGAAGCCGTTGGTGGGTTACTGTGTGAGACAGGATCTTGGGTGAAATGGGGCTATGGCCTGATCCAGCAAGGCTCCTTTCATGTTCTTATGTTTCCATAAACTGAAAAGTGATGCTTAACTTGATGACTTTCTTTGTTTCAGCTCCAAGCCTAGCTGGGCTGACCAAGTGGAGGAGGAAGGAGATGATGGTAAGAAATTTCATGTTCAGTTGAGTTAGATGTATGTGCACACATAAACATGTTTCCCTTCAGAAATTTTAGTTGGCTTTTACCCCCATTTGAAGTGTTGTCTTGCTACCACCAACCCCTGTCTTTGTGTTGCAAAATCTGTCTCCAGAACTACTACCAAGAAAATTTGCTGGCATTTATGAAGGTGACTTTACTTGTTTATTCAAACCTGAAGCAACTAAAACACCCTCACTTGTCCTTCCACTTTTAACTGCTGAGAGTGGTCACATTGCTAAGAGGCCTCACACACTGATCTTAAGTGACAGACAGGTCTATGAAGGAGTAGTTTGGCAATCAGTGCAGTCATTTTAATCCCCTTAAAAAGAGGCGTTTCCCAGTCCCTGGACTTGAGAAACCCAAATGCACAGTGCCTCTGTCTTGTCTGGATTCAGCTTCAGATTGTTCTACATCCAGGCAGAAGTCAAGCGCCTGAACTTCCTCTCACGATTCAATGGAATGGAGGTAGAGCAGGCTGTCATCACCATACTGATGTCATCTCACTCCAAATCTTCCAGTGACCTCTCTCAGTAACTCCACGTGGGAGTTAGAAGATAAGATTGACCCCTGAGGAACCCTACAGGTTAATTCCCCATGATCTGAACAAAAGTCCCTCATGACAAGTCTCTAATATTATCCTCAAAGCTAGGAGCAAAACCACCACAATGAAGGGCCTCCTAGTCCCTGAAGAGTTTCCAAGAGGATATACTTGTCCTAATGATAATGATCATCCACCAGGGCAGTTTCAGTGCCATGACCAGACCTAAAGCCAGACTGAATTCAATCCAGATAATCAGCTTTCTCCAAATATGCCTACAGTTGAGCTGCTACCACCAGCACCTTGCCCAGGAAATGGGTCTGGGGAAGTCCTCATGGGGCAATGCATCACGGTCTCACTTAAGAGCCTGTGGAATATCCCCCTCTCATAATGATCATTAACCACTTCCAGAACCTGCCCAGCTGTACCCCTCCAGCTAGCTCTTGTCAACCATGATAAGCAAGGATCAAGGGAACATAGGGATCAAAACCCTGTAAGCAGCTTGTCCACATCATCAGACTACAGAAACTTGAGTCTGATTCCTAAAAACTGGACCAGTCAATTCTCCCAGTTTCTTCTACCAGGTTTATGACATCTAGTTCCACATGGATCTGAGTGATTTGATTTTGCAGGTTCTGAGCTTATTTCATCATCATGTGTATTGTACTATAACCAATAACAATAGACACCAATGCCTTGGAACTACGTCCGTCTAACTCCTACAGGTCCCACAACATTTCCCATCCCTGTCTGGCCTCCCAGCCTTTCCTGATACATTTTGAGAAACAAAGATGCCATATATTTTTTTTTCAAAGTAATGGAAAGCAAAATACTAAAATTGGGGTATTTCTTTAGGAATAGTAAATTAGCTTGGATGTCAGTTCTTTTGCTTGTTGTTTCATACTCACCCAGCCTTATTTTTTTGTGGTGGAATTTTTCTGTTTTCTACTTTTCTGCTATGGAAATAGCAATGTTAATAGGATCTTACATAGCTTTTAATGCACAGTTTATGTCAGCTTTGACAGGCATGAATAGATTAAACACCTTTTCCTTCTTCAAAGTGGAACTGAGCCCATACTGAAGAAATAGACAGTTTGAATGTAATTGATGAAGCAGCAGAAATGTTTTCCCCACAAACATGCATAAAAGCACAAAGGGCACTGATACTATAAAGCTCCCAACTTAGATAATCTAAAATTGCCCACAACTTTCCAGAGCTTTGCAACCCCTATGCTCTGAGGTGTTTTTTTTGTGATTTTGTCCCCTTCAATTATATATCTAATTTCAGATTATCATGTTTTTGTTCTAAGCTAATAGACCCTTAACCATCCTGCTTTGCTGTTAGAATAGTCATCTTGTTTGCAGGAAGATGGCAGTTGACTTTTTGATATTTTCCAATGCAGATAAATGCATCACCAGTGATTTACTCAAAGATATTCCCCTGAGCGGAGTGCTGAGTGGAAGTGGAGGCGGAAGCAGTGGAGGTGGAGGCGGAAGCACTGGAGGTGTAACTGTAACTATCGAGCCAGAGCTTGTGAAAGGAGGTAAGAATTCTCAAAAGAACAGTGGAGCCCTTGGTGCCTCAGAGACACAGAATTAGCTACATTTTTTCTCATTACATTTTCAGGACCCCTTCCTTCTCCTAAAGAGGTTGTGAATGGTAACATCAAAACAGTGACTGAGTACAGAGAAGAGGAAGATGGCCGCAAAGTCAAGGTGCATTGATTTCTGTCCTTCTCTCCACACAGCCTACTGAAACACTTCTTATCTGGAAAGCATGTCTAGAGATGGTGTGAGACGTAGGGGGTCATGCCTAAATACTGTCTCCAGGTTGGGGAGACAGACAGAATGCCTCTAAAGTCCATTTGCAGAAAGTTGAGACCAGGAGAAGGCTTTCCCTTTGTCTTCTACTTGAGATACTCAGAAGCAATTGGTGGGCCACTGTGAAGACAGAATTGTGGACTAGATGGGCTGTGACTGATCCAGCAGGGCTCCTCTTATGTTCTTATTCTTACCTGCAGTTTTTAATTTGTAAGGAGGAATTTTAGCTCCATGTCTATAATTTTTAAAATTATGTTGGGACAGAACTAACTGCCAATTTGATTCAATCCATCTTTGTCTTAATTTAAACATACTGGTCCTACTAGGCTTTATTCCTCCATTTTCTGCTGTGGTCATTTTCTTCAGACAGACTTTTGAATGAAGGTTGCCTGTGAGTTAAATACAGCACCCATCATCAGAAATAAGCAAAGAATTCCGTTGTGCAGAACTCATGGTTATAGTCCTAAGTGATATCCTTATTTTCTCATCATCTAATTTTTTGTGCTGATCATTTTGTGACAGATCATTCGCACGTTTCGGATTGAGACCCGGAAAGCATCCAAAGCTGTGGCAAGGCGAAAAGTGAGTAGTTTGTGGGAAGGGCGGATTTGATCATTAGGGATAACTTTGTTAAAAGAGAGCACTGCAGAGGTGGAGGGGACAGTATATTTTATTTTCTTTAGCAGCACCCCTCTCCCTGACTCGAATAGAGTTTGAAACAAGCAGTGCCTAGAAAATCCTGAAGGGCTGCTATTATTCTTGATGTTAGGATTGCACTACTAGGCCATTCATCTTGCTTTTGTCACTAGCCTGCTTTGATAATGAGTACAGATCAACCAAACCCTAAAATGTTTGCCCCCTAAATTTTCAAAATCAGTCTGTCTGAACTTTTACTGTGTCCAAATTTGTTCCTGCTTTTAATGGATACAGCTGCATATTTATGGAGTTATGTCCGTGAAAATGTAGTTACAAAACTGCCCCTCCAAAATTCATGCATTCAGAGAAAACAAATTGATGCAGGTGCGTTTAAACATTAATTCCACTCATATGGAATTTGATAGCGGAACAGAGAAATTGAACTTTTTGCCTATCTGTAATGGAGAGTTAGAAACCATCAAGGCAGCTCAGACTTGGGCGGACAGATAGCTCCTGATATTTAGATAAAGTTTAAATAACCTTTTTCTCTGTTATGACAAAGTAAAGAATAGTGTCCAAGAGAGGTGAGGAATAAAATTTGTCCTGAAATAAAGGGTGAGGGTTTACTGTGTTTCAAGTTTGGCTTATTTAGCATTGTTGAGATCATATGGGTGGAGGCTTAATTTCTCAGTGCCATGTTCAAGCTGACTCAGTTCAGAGTCCTAAGAACATGCAAAATAGTATAGTGTCTCTTGATTCACCATCTCTTTTTGACTTCACACCACTTTTATAATTTTTAATGAGAAATGGATTAGTGGTGTGAATACTTTCTAATGTTTGTGGTGATGGAGCTTCAGTGATTTTTATATACTATACTCTTGATACCTTGCTAACTTTATGTTTTCTATTACACTTTCTGCTTCTGTGCCTTTTAGTTTTGGTGCATTTCAGATATCTAATTCTCAAACTTTTCTCTGGTCATCTGTTTGCTGAGGGCTCTAGAATTCAACATCCTTGAGCCTTTCAGCTGTATTTACCTTACTGATTTTCCTGATATTTGTAGAGTAGAAATTCTGTTGGGCAGAGACCCCGTTCAGCTCTTTTGTTCTCTTCTTTAGAACTGGAAGAAGTTTGGCAACTCTGAGTATGATGCCCCTGGTCCAAATGTGGCCACTACCACTGTGAGTGATGATGTCTTCATGACTTTCATCACCAGTAAAGAGGTGAGTAAGAGCATGCAGAAAAGTGGAAAGACATGCTAAGGGAAAACCTGCTATATTTTCTACTGTGGAATCAAGCCATGGGTTCCCCTGGCTGTGTCTCTTGCCACTGTAATGACAACCAAAGACGTGGCTGTCCTGGATTCTTTTACCTGGACTTCTGTGATACTTTATGGCTGGTGGGGGGAAAACAAGCAACCGTTCACATCATCCTCATTCCCTTTTACTAGGACTTGAATTGCCAAGAGGAAGAGGACCCCATGAACAAGTTAAAAGGGCAGAAGATTGTTTCATGCCGTATCTGCAAGGGTGATCACTGGACCACTCGCTGCCCATACAAAGATACTCTTGGGCCCATGCAGAAGGAGCTGGCTGAACAGCTGGGACTGTCCACTGGCGAGAAGGACAAGCTGCCAGGAGGTGAGAGCTGCAAAAAGGCAAAGGGCATGTTTGAGACTCCTCCTGTCCCAGAGCCTTGGAGGAAAAGTTTGACACTTGCTAAAGCTGGACCTTACTCCCACAGAACCAGAACCTGTTCAAGCCCAGCAGAGCAAGACTGGGAAATATGTTCCACCCAGCCTGAGAGATGGAGCCAGCCGCAGGGGAGAGTCAATGCAGCCTAACCGCAGAGGTATGTGGCCTTTCAAAAAATAGCTGGGACTGTATCTTCTATTACCTGATGGCAGAAGATACCAGTACTAGTCTAAACAGATATTGTTTCCTAGGCCATCTAAGGCTTAGGTTTGCTTGAGTGTTTGGTCGGTGTTCTCCATTCACACCTACTCAAAATGTTCCTGTTTCTGCTGTTTGCCTCTCCCTCCTTAGCTGACGATAATGCAACTATCCGTGTCACTAATCTGTCTGAGGATACTCGAGAGACTGATCTGCAGGAACTCTTCCGTCCCTTTGGATCTATATCCCGTATCTACTTAGCCAAGGACAAAACTACAGGGCAATCGAAGGTAAGCAAGAAGAACTGATAACCTAGATGGAGTGACTAGGGGAAGATCTGACTGCAATCACGGTTTTGATTGCATGCCTTTTCATGCCTTTTCTTTTCACAATTCCTCAGGGTTTTGCTTTCATCAGCTTCCACCGTCGAGAAGATGCTGCTCGGGCCATTGCAGGCGTGTCTGGCTTTGGCTATGATCACCTTATCCTTAATGTGGAATGGGCCAAGTAAGTAGGTTCAGATACCTCGGGCAGGGGGGAACCATCTCTGCCTTTCAGTTGTTGAATCTTCGTTTTTGAATGTTTTGGTTCAAGTGATCGTACAGACAGCTTGTTACAGTTCTGAGGCTTATCAGATTCTTATGTAGGTCACAAAATGTGAATAACTATATCATGGAAGCTTCGGAACAAAGGAATCTACACTTAATAGTAAATACATTAGAGCCAGTTCAGAGCTATATTGTTTCACAAAATGGAATGCTCCCTCTTGAAAAACACTTCTTACATTCAAATAACAAATTTGTTAAGATGGACTTAAGCAAGAACCTGTGCCCTATCTTGGAAATTGTCCAAGTGTGGGGCTTAGTAGTGTTTTTTTCTCATCGAATACATTGCGTTTTGTGAGGTTGTGTCCACTATTTGAAGTGAAACGGTCCAACACCAGTTAACCTTCTTATGGTGTGTTCCCAAAGGCCCTAAAATCTGGGTTGAATTCCCATGCAATCCGCCAGTAATCCAAATCCGGCAAGGCCCGTTCCCATTCCACTTCTTTTTCCTCAGATTTTCCTGGGAAAATCTGGAGAAAATAAACCCCTGATGAAACGGATTTTCTTGCCGGATTCGGGTTACTGCTGCTGCTCCTCTTCGCCTGCCCACTGGATTTTAGTGCTTTTGGGAACCGTCCTGACATGCAATCGGAGGTGGGTGGGCGAAAAGAAGGAGGAAAGAGGCACTGGGCTTGCTGCCATGAGCTGTGGCTTAACCGAGGGGGGCGGTGCATCCAGGCAGCATGAAGCCTGGCAGCTCCAATTGCGTGTCAGGCTTGATGTTGCCTGGGCACCACCACCACCCCAGCTCGGTCAAGCCACGGCTCATGGCAGCAAGCCCAGAACCCCTTTTCTCCTCTCACTGTCCGCTAATGCACACTTGCGGGTCCGGTGTGGGAACAGCCTGATGTGTGTTCAGTGCTGTTACCGGCCAGAAACTTACACCCACACCAGAACCCAGGTTACTCCAGATCAAAGTAATCTGGATTTGCTCTGGGTTCACGGTAGGTGGGAATGCAGCCTTAGTGGTAATAATACTTCTTATTTTGGTTACAGCATTAAAACTTAGTGGAATTTCTATTTGAAAAAAAATAATGAGTACTATGGATTGTTTTTGAGACTTCTTTAGAATAGCCCTCAGTGGCCTTACTTGTATAGAAAGGGTGGACCTCAAGAAAAAGCTATTCTGTGGAAACAGTCATCGTTAAGATGTTAAAGGAAGAGCCACTGAATTTTAAAGAGAGAGCAGACCTCCACTTATTCCAGTTTCTTGGTTTGTGGCAATAGCTGCTTCCACATGTTCAGCTTTTTTGCTGTCATAAAACCTAGAAACAGTTTTCTTCATTCATTAAAAAAATTATTAATGTATCCATACTTATTAAGAGCTCCATTTTTTTTCTTTTCCCCCAGGCCTTCTACCAACTAAGATCGTCTGTCCTGCATTTGTCTTTGGGAATTTGTCCAGTTCTCTTCTTAACTGGAGATGCAAATCATTAATAAACAAATCATTCAGGCATAACTGGGGTGTTTCTCTACTGCGTCATCAAAACAGCCTCTGTTGCTGGTGGTATCTTCCAGTTTTATCTTAAAGACTCTATTTTCTGTTACAAATTCCTTCACTGTTTAGAAGTATGGACTCTGTAATAAATGCTTTTGTTTCACATTCTGATGTTAGGAAATACCTTTGAATTAACTTTGAACACTTTTACTGAGTTTTCACCTGCAGAATTTTCTGGATGCCTTACATGGAGGCATATTATACTATTAGATATTTTCTCTATACTATTAAATATTTTTGGGTCTTCTGCATTCTCTTCTTGAAGAAAGTAAATGACAGGAGGGGCAGTTAACTCCTGTGATACTTTATTGTATAGCCTTCAATATTGATTGTCCTCTTTTAAGTCCCTGTATGTACTTTAGAAACTATTTAAGTTCTTTTAATCTGATGAGCAAACAAAACCACTACTTGGAAATGATTACCTGTATATAGAGGAGCAGGTACTCTCCCAGTGTTTTGGACTGCTCCTTCTATCAGCCTCAGACTGATACCCTGTGCTGGGAATTGTAGTTGAGAACATGAGAGAACTAATTTCTGACTTCAAGAAATACTGCCTGCAATGTAGTTCAATTCATGAAAGCGACAATGGTGATGTATTGTGTCCCTGGTCATGCTTTCCTTCTGTGTCTTTTATCTTCATGGGGATGGACAAGAAAGCTCACTAAATAGTTTTGCAACTAAAAGTGTTTCTGTACTGGCTGGTATACCAGGCTTGGAGCCTCCCCTCAGCATGCTGGTGACCTTGCCTGTGGCCTCTTCTTGACCACAACAGCATATGGAAGGGAGACTCCTAGTGCACTTGCTGGTCTGGTATTCCAGCCAGTGTAAAATAACCCTTTTTCTGTTACAGAAAATTTCATAACTGAGACAGGAAACGAATGCTGTGCAAAGTGCTAGAAGTCAACTGCTGTCCTTCACAATTTAACACTTGGGTAAGAGAACAAGTGTTAACATCTTGGATTGTGGGTGTCTTGAATTGAGTATCTATTTAGCTGATGTTCATTATACTGATGCAATTGTTGCTTTATCACTGTTTCCTGGGAACAGAACTACTACAGATATGGGTTTGGCTCATAATCATTTCAGTCCACATAGAATCTCTAAAAATGTTCACAAAGGCTGCATTTTACTTTGCCACTGTTGTGATCAGATAAATAGAAGTTTCTGAGTATAGGGATTATTACAAAGAATGCTAAACTATTTTGGTGATTTGATATAGCTTGAATTATACTATAAATCCTGTGTCTTACATATTCTTGCTTTCTAATACAATGTATACACTAGGGAGTTTTAGGGATTTTAGATAAAGTGTATGCTTACACTGGGCCAGATGTGATGGCCATCTTAACTTCTGGAATAGATTTAGCATCCACATTTTGTGACGCATCACAAGCTCCTAGACAGGAAGGTCAGGTGAACTGATAGAGATGGCATGTATGTAAGATGATGGACTTGGCAACATGGACAATTTCTTTACTGGAAGCTCTTGCTCTGATTCAATGTGTTGAAAAATACATTGGCTATATGTGTCTTTGGAGTTCTTGAATTGCTAGTTTTTAATGATAGTTATGAAAAGAAAAAACCTTCAGCAGAAAAGTGTCTTACAGACACTGTAAGACACAACTGGCAGTAAGCAGACCTCAAATTCAGAATTTCCAGTAAAAGAAGAAAATAAGAGTTCGAGTTTTATATCCCACCTTTCTCACCCTTATGGGGACACAAAGTGGCTGACAAAATGTCTGTTCTTTTCTCTCCATGATAGATACCCTATTAGGCAGGTGCTGTTGCGAGTCTGGCTCTCACAACCAGTCCAAGGGCTCTGGGAAGCAGGAGGGAGCAGCAGAGAGGCTGCTGCTATGAGGGCAACAGCTGGGTAGCTGCTGTGATTATTGCCAGGTGTTACGATAGGTATTATCCAAGATCCTGACCGGCCAAGTCCCAGGGCTGAAGCCACGTGTTAATGGCTGACCCAATAGGCAAGAAAATTAGGTGAGTGGAAATAAAAAGAGACTTCAGGCAGGGGAGACAGTAGGAAAAAGGGACCGTTTACTGTTGCAAGGGGTTTTTATACAGCAAAAAGAAGGGGCGTGAGGGAAATGACATCAAAGCAACATCAGGGAAGGTGATTGGAGGAAAACTGGTGCCTGGCGGGTTAGGGGTGGAGAAAATCCTCAAACGAGATCAATCCTTCTGTATGTCTGGATCACCTCCACTCACAGCTTCTCAGCAGCTCATTCAGCATGGATCAACAGATGGCTCAAGGTCATGCAGGGGCAGGAGGAAAATTCCTAGTGCTTTTTATTCCAAGGTTTGTAAAATGGAGGGCTGAAGAAAAGGAAGCCAGAGGAAAAGCTGTGCAGCCTAGAGATTACTAAAAGTGGAGCTACAAGAGCTCAGAAAGAGAGCTATGACTAGCCCAAGGTCATCCAGCTGGCTTTGTGTAGTAGTGCAGAATCAAACCAGGTAAGAAGCACTAAACACTTTTGAGATGTGGTATACAATACAGTAGGGGCCCTGTATCCACTGATATGGTAACCATGGTTTCAGTTAACCACAGTTACCAGCTCAGCCCACTCCAGCCCTGTGGGCGCCATAAGAGAAAAGCACCCAGAACCAGAAGACTTATTTTGCCCCTTGTAGAGTGTTGGAATGGTGCGTGACACCACCGGAGCCCAATGCAAAATGTAACGTGGTGCATGGGAAGTGGGCAGGAGGCGTCCAGTGACATGCCTGTTCCGGACATTCTCCGGAAGCTAAAATAAGCCTTCCAGAGGACAGCAAAGCACTTCCAGTTCTGGGGTTGCACGACCCCAGAACCGGAAGTCCTTTTCGCCATTATCCACCATTTCAGATAACCACGGTAGGAGCCGGAATGTATCCCCAGGGGATACAGAGATCTAACTATTCCAAATGTTACTTCATAGATTTATAAAGAGGACAGTGATACTTTCCAGCTTTTTTTGCTTCTGATGCACTGTGTCAATGTCTTCACTGACGCTCTATCAGAACCCCAAGATTCCTTTCCCGGTTTGTCACAGAAAGCTCAACCCCCACCAGTTTAAAGGTACGTTACTTTGCGTTTACGAAGATTGGAGTGTATTTGCCACATGGTTGCCCACTCACCCTACATCAGATCCCTCTGGAGCTTTCCCTAAGCCAGAACTCAGAAACTCATGATCCTTCAAAAACCAAATAGCCTATTTTGGAAATTACTTTGGGGTTCTGTGGCACCAATACTGTCCAGACAGCATATGAAGAAATTGCAACAATCTATCCTAGAGGGAAGGTTTTGTTAAATTTCCTTTTCTAGAGCTGTATCACTGTGAATGTATCTTAATATGTACACATTTTTGTTCTGCTTCTTGGGCAGTTCTGGAACATTCTTGAATGGAACAGCATTAGGCTCTTTACTCATACAATAAATGAGTTACCACTAACAGGAACTGATGAGGAAATTTTCACTTTACAGGAATGCTTGTATGACAATTGTTAACATATCTAAAAATTCATTAGACCTGAGGTTTTGACTTAAGGGACAGCTAGACACTATTTCTGAGGTGTTTTGAGTCAGCAACTTGTTCCACTTCATAAATGTTCACATTCATAATTATTAACCCAAAGCATCCTCCTTTCTTCCATCTCTTTCCTACAAAACGATTGTATACTGTATTCTGCTGCAATCCATAAAGTTAGCCCAGCCCATTTCCTCTCCCTCCAACAATGCAGTGAGACTTGAATTTGACTAACGGACAGCATGATTAGCTTTTTAACACCTATAAGACTTGTACTTCAATAGTAAAAAGATAAGAATTTATGCCCAGATGGGAACTTGTTGGCATCATGCCAGCACAAACTAGAGGAAGAGGAGTTGGCTTTTCTCTGCTGCTTTTCTTACCCATTAGAGGGGACTCAAAGCAGCTGACAAAGTTTCTATTCTTCTGCCCACAACAGAACACCCTGTGAGGTAGGTGGGGCTGTGAGGGCTCAGAAAGAGAGCTGTGACTAGCCCAAGGTCACCCAGCTTGCTTCATGGAGGAGTTTGGAATCAAACCTGGTATTTCCAGATAAGAGTCTGGCTCCTTAACCACTAGACCAAACTGTCTTACAAGCATAGTGAAAAAACATACCACCCCACAGCCAGAGCTAAAGCAGCAAGGGAACAAATTACTGAAAGCTAGGACTGGGCTGAGCCAAACAGCAACGGGTCTTAAGGGTTCAAGTGGCAGGGTCCTTAACTTGCAGCCTGTAGCTATGAGCGCAACAGTAGACACTACCGAATTGACAATTCCTGCACCGCTACTCCATTTTATAGCAAGAGTAGTTATGGGCTACGGTGGGGTGATTCAGATACATGAGGCAACCTTACCATAGCAGTGTAGTAACAGCACTATATTCTCTCTGTTTAGACAGGAACTTTGTTCCTCCAATAAGAAACTTAAGCAATCATGGAAAAAAACCCTTACATTTGCAAAAGTCTCAGAAGTATTTTTTTTAAGTCCACCTGGTTTCAAATAGAAGGATTAAACATCTGCATCTTCTCGGAAAGCAATGACAGTCAACTGGGATAGCCAAATTGTGTAAGGAGACTAGGCAGCTGAGGCGCCAGTGTTTAACATCAACAGATAGAACTGACTTCTTCATCTTTATTTTATATCCTAGATAAAGAAAAATGCACTCGTAGAACACTTTACTGATTTAGATATATCAGATTATTTTGTTATCTGAAATTCATACATTAACTACAAAAATGAACACTGGACATAAACAGTACGGTAGGACAAAATGATATGATACTAATCTAACAGTCCTAATTGTATTATTAAACTGCTCCAATCTGCCATGGAAATTAGCAAAATAGAAGGCCCATGTTGTCTTCCTTGCCCCGGGTCCTAGAATGCTGCAATGAGAGGAACATCTGCCCACAACAATGATGATCTCGACATAATTTCCTTCAGTGGATTGGAAATGGTGCTCTTTATTATCTGGTTTGGGAGTGCAGAAGGGAGTCTGAGCCTCAAATATCTTCCTCCACCCCATCCCATGAATCCACACAGGGAGTCAACTTTTCTTGTCTAAAGTGGCCCCAGTAGGTCACTTCCGTTGGGTTTGGGGAGACTCAGTAAAAAGATAAAATTTATAAGAGCTAAAACATACATTATAAAATACTGTATTTTTAAATATATATGTGTGCAATGAATATTGGAGTAAAAATAGTAATTTAAAAAGGGATAGTCCTTGATTCACTGTCAGAGAATCAAAGGTACCAGGTAAAGAAATATGATAACAAATACTGGCTGAATATTAATTAGAAAATCCCTGTGTGTTGTGCTTGTGATTTTTCCTTTAAAAAAACGCCTCTCCTCTTATCTTGGCAATCCAGAACTGTGTGAATGAGAACACACATATTTGACAGTCTTTGGAAAGGGATCAACAACAGGAAATTATAAAGTGGTCGGTCGACAAAGACTTGAAACTTTCTCTGTTTGTCTCTTCCGAACACCAGCTGTCCTCTTTTATAAACACGCTGCCCAAATTCATATGAAACATTCTTGTTCCTCAAATGTAACTTAGATCTAAAGCGTTTGCTCATCACTTCAGATCTTGATTACTTGTGTCCATATTTAATTGCTTTCAAAGTGAGCTTTATTTTAGCAATCTGGAGACGCTTAAAGGGGATACAGATACACCCTATAATTTCTGGAACTACTTTTCCACAGCACTGTAGAGGCACCTGCCACCTACTTCCAAGACAGTATGTTTCCAAGATTCACTAAATCAATGCAGCCTGGGGCCTCACAGTGGTCCTGAGATGGGGGACGAGGCACCTTGACCACAGAGCAGAGGTTTCCTGCTGATGGTGCCCTGACCTCTTAATTCAGCTCTGAGCCGCCTTGGAGCCACAGGAAACTGAATGGAGGGTGTTGCTGGCACTGGCACAGCATGACCAGTTCATGAGAGACCCCAGCAACTCCTTCAATGTGCAGAGGCTGGCACCCCTTTGGCAAGCCTGGAGCTGTGGATATGGCCTGTCATAACAGCCAGTTCAAGCCAGAGTGAGTCTCTTCTCCCGCTGGCAAAGGTTGACGTGGATCCTCAGAGTCTCCTTTATATCCTGCCATCATTATAAAACCTCCTCAACTTCATGCCAGAGGGATTGTGGGTAAGTTATCAGATGTGTCAGCAGCAATACACATGCAAGCTTCTTAGCTGTGGTCCTAAAAGTCCCGATTACACATTCTCAGTTGCTCACTTTTTTTCTCTCTTGTATCTTTCTGCCTTTTAATGCCTCTGCAACAGTATTCCTGCATGCTGTTGGCCAAGGAAGCATAGACGAAAG
Source organism: Aspidoscelis marmoratus (assembly GCA_014337955.1). Classification (NCBI taxonomy): domain Eukaryota; kingdom Metazoa; phylum Chordata; class Lepidosauria; order Squamata; family Teiidae; genus Aspidoscelis; species Aspidoscelis marmoratus. The sequence goes on from MTQE01002560.1 coordinate 2,345,414, forward strand.
GGTGAATGCAAATGTGAAAGTTGACCAAGATTTTGGTTAACTGGTAGGCAGTGTGGATAAATAGGTTTAAGTGCTCTATATGGTGGATACGCTGGTGAAGGTTCAGGTTACGTAAGACATGGAAAGGCAGATAGAAAAGAGCATAGAGGACCACCACGGCAGAAACCAATACCTTCACTTTGTATTTTTCCTCTGCTGAGATGTTACGATTTTGGACCACAGTCCAGACGATTGACACGCAGGAAAAGAGTGTAGCGATTAATGGCAATCCACATCCGAAGGCTGATAGGAACAAGCTGTAAGGCCAATACCTCTTCAGGTCCCCCTCAGAAGCACTACCTAGACAGTAGTATGTACTGTTGGTGTTATTTCCAGAAACCTTCAAGTTGGTAAAATGGAATACAGGAGCTGAAATAGTTACTGTCATCAGCCATACTGCCCCACTGAGCAACTTAGCATGGTAAGGCTCTATCCGGCCATGTGCAAAGAAAGGGTGGACAATAGCAATGTAGCGATTCAGACTGATGCACGCAACAAAAAACGTGCTGCTATAAAGGTTGCAGAAGAAGAGGAAACGATCCAGCCTGCAGAAAAAGAGTCCATAAGTCCAGTACTTGGGTGGGTAATAATAAGCTGCCAGGGGCAGCAGGGAGAAGGCGTAGAGAAGATCACTGACCACCAGATTGAAGCAATAGACAGTGCCAGTATGCCAGGTGTGTTTCCGAGCCATAAGGCAGTAGATAGCATAACCATTCCCAGCAATTGCCAGAAGGAACTGCAGGACCAAGACGAACCATATTTTTTCTTGGAATTTGTTCAGTTCTTCGTCTGGATACATTCTAAGGGAGGAAAAAGACATCACTAGTAATCTTTCATGATCTTGAAGTGAAAGGTATGTAGCCCACTACTAAACAGAGGCACACAAAAGTTTGGGAGAGGAAAAACCTATCCTGAATCAATGGCTTACAAGAGTGACAGAAAACGATTTATTTCCTTCCTGAGAGTAATAGATAAAACCTGTGAAGGCCTTTCACTCACTTTTGGGTTTGCTTCAGAGGTGTATGCACCACATATAATGCACCAGAAATGGATTTACATGAAGACATAGATGTGCCCGAAGCCAATTTCGCCCCTTTGATTTAATGCTTTACTTGTGAGGTAAGTGTGAAAAGGCTCACTGCCTTGAAGAGTGTTTTGTTTTGCTGCCTGCCTGTTGTGTTACAGTATACTTGCCAATTTATCTTTGCTTTTGAACCTATGCCCTTCAATCATTTGTGACAGTGGTTGGACAGGCTAATTTCCTCATGCATGTGTGCATACCACATCCTGTAACATTACCTCTAGTAGCCATGGCTCCAGTCACAAGTAGCCCCCACCTCCCAGTATCACAGGACAGAATGGAATCAATGGCTTTCCACTGAGAAAGAGAAATTTTAAAATTTGTGCATCGTGTCTGAATCAAGAGTAAACATGATAAAGGAAGAAGGCTATCGTGGTGGTAAATGAAGCACCTGTCCCTTTCCACTTATACTGCAAGGGGTATATGCTTATCTGAACAGATGGCCAAAATATTTGCTTAATTGGTTTGCATTTTAAACCCACTCTATACCCACTCTAGTCCCTGTTCTCACTTGCACAAGATGGGAGGACTAGAAACAATGGGATGAAACATCAAGGGAGTCAATACATATTAGAAGGGTAACGGTAATAAAAATGAAATGTAAAATGAACACACTAAGAACAATATCAGTGCCTGAAAGTAAGGGCCTTTATGTATAAATCCTGAATCTGGATTAAGGGTCTGAGTAGAAGACTTCTAGGCCACTTAGATCCACATCGTAATGTGAATCGATGAGGCCACATCTCCTGCTCGTCTGCCGTATGTGCATGAGACAGAGACAGATCCTTAATCTGGACCTGTTTTAGACCTGTTTAATTGGGTCTACAGCCAAATCAAGGCCTTATGCCAGATCATGGGAGAAGTGAAGACAGCATGGCTCTGTAATCCAGAACTACTTGGAGCTGCAAACACTCACCCCTACCCTCAATGGCTAGGAGTGAGTGAATGTTTCCAACTGTTGGTGATAGGGTGGGGGCTGCTGCTATCCAGCTACAGGTCATTCCTAGCCTTTAGAGGCATGGGGGAGGGGGAGCTGCAAAGTTCACACGATCTTCACAATCACAATGATCTACCCCAGGTTTCCACACAATCCAGATCAGTGTGTCCATTTAGTCAGGCTCCACTGATTTGGGTCTAACCCAGGCAAGTGCAGAAAAGGCCTAAGATTACTGAGAAGCTCTAGCTGGTCCAAAATCCAGAAACCCATTCGTTAACCAGTCATAGGAAACTGACATGCTATCCTCTCCACCTGACCTCTTACCTCAGCCCTTGCATTTGTTATCAGTCTGCTTCCAGACATCGACCTATAAAGGCCTAGAGGATTCAGAACACCTGGACACACCTGAACTCATCTCCCACTCAGATAGTATGTGTTCTGTCCAGCTGGCTTATTCTTAAGATCCTTGATGCATCAGAACCCAGGCCAGGGAAAGCCTTTTTTATTTGCGGCCCTTGTTATGTGGAACTGTCTCCCCACCAAAGTCTGGGTAACTCCGTCCCTAATGTCATGTTTAAATATCTTTAAACACATATTTCTCCACCTGTGCTTTTAGAACAGTTTAACAGGCAAAAAACACAAACACCATCCTAGGATGCATCAAGAGGAGTATAGAGTCTAGATCACGAGAATTATTTCTGTTTACTTTGGTCAAACCTCATCTAGAGTACCGTGTCTAAGTTCTGGGCAACCCAATTAAAAAAAGACATTGACAAACTACAGCAAGTCCAAAAGGGGGCTACAAAAATAGTTAGTGGTCTGGAAACCATGTCCTATGAGGAAAGGTTGAAGGATCTAGGAATGTTTACCCTACAGAAGAGAAGACTGAGAGGAAACATGGTAGCAGTCTTCAAGTATCTGAAGGGCTATCACAGTGCAGAGGGGTTGTCCCTGTTCTCACTTGCACAAGATGGGAGGACTAGAAACAATGGGATGAAACATCAAGGGAATCAATACAGATTAGATATTAGGAAAAACTTCCTTACAGTGAAGGTGATCAGTCAGTGGAATAGGCTGCCATGGTAGGTAGTGAGTTCTCCTTCACTGGAGGTCTTCAAGCAGAGGCTGGACCTACATCTGTCTGGGATGGTTTACGGCAGTGATGGCGAAACTTTTGAGATCGGTGTGTCAAAATTCGCAAGAAAACCTAGCTTAATTCGGGTGCAGTGTCACATCTAGAAATATCCATAATTTTGTGATATTTGTAGCTCTAGTAAAAAAGTTATATTTTTGATATATGTATTTTATTAAAAGCAAAAACAAACAATTCTTTACATTTGCTAAATTTCAATTGAAAGTTGGTATTTTGTACACTTCAAGAACAAGCAAGCACTACATGCCCAGGTGCCAGGGTGACCAGGTGTGTCACCCAAAAGGGCTTGGCATATCACCTGTGACATGCGTGTCATAGGTTGGCCATCACCGGTTTAGGAAATCCTGTATTGAGCAGGGGGTTGGATTTGATGACCCTAGAGATCCCTTCCAGCTCTATGATTTTATAGAGTGACCATAATTAACTGAGGTTGTGTTATTTCAATTTGTTGTTACTTTCATCAACCTAGACTTGTAATTCACAAAGAATCATTTGAAATGGCGACAGGTAATGCAAATAAATAATATCTCATGATATTAAATTGAACAGAACTGTATTTCAGGATATTTAAATAATTGCACAAATGCTAAAATTCGGGCGTTTCAATGCAAATCAAAGCATGATTTTTCTATATTTGTCAGTAACTTAAACAGATATGCATATGATAACTATACATTCATATTTTTATACTCAGTGCCCTCTTACCTGAAAAACTATTGTTGATATACATACCTTAAAGTGTTACATTTGTTCCTAGTTCATATTTGTCATTGTTTATTGTTATTAATCTGTATTTTATTATTGGATTGTATTATACATATTAAGTTCAATAAAATTTGTTTTTAAAAGAGCATGATTTTTCTAGAAAGAAAAACAAGCAACTTTTCAAATTAGCAGTTTTGTAGCAAGCTGTTATTTTATTTCTGCCATTCCTGCAATTAAAAGATGCTTTAGACAACTCCATAATAACTGGCTGGCAGGTCTGGGAAGAGCTGCTAGGCTATTCCAGGGGGTAAGGCAGCAGTTTGGGGAGCTCTACACCAGCCTAGCAGTCCTGACATGTGCCCAGGAAAATTGTGCTGTGGGGACATGTGTCACCAGGGCTTCCTGACCCCGCATCAGGGCATAAGAGGGTTAATGGGCTCTTTCCAACAGGCAAATAGGCCAGGAATGCATCACCCCAAGCCTATCAGCCTGTTGCTAGGGTGGATGGGTACCGCTGATCTATCCTGCCCATAGGTCAGAAAAACTACTTGTATTTATCAAAAATATATTTGTTTATCTTCCATTTTTAATGGAACAGAATACCTTTTCCAAAAGGGACTTTTCCCTGTCTGGGATAAAACTGGGGGGCTTGGCAGCCTCTACAGCTTCCTTTTATTGTTAACGCCTTTCCACGATGCTACCGCCGTCTCCCGTTATATACTATTTCTCCTGAGTCAAAAGACTAACCTATGGTGTTTTTCACTGTCACTAGAAGTACCCATTAAGTACCCATTAATGGGTACAAAAATGCCATTACGTACCCATTAATGGGTATTTAATGGGTACTTCTAGTGACAGTGGAAAAACACCCCTAGACAGTGTTGAATTACTCTGAGTGGAAGGAAAAGTTAATTGAAATTGCTGATGTTCCTGGTCTGCAACCAATTTGCATGAAGGCTGCTCTGAAACCCATCCTTACACACGCTGAAAGTGTGTACCAAGAATAACAGCCTTCTTTTTAGGATTATAAGAGTTGTCTCCCCACTTTCTTTACTATGCTTAGGAAAAGCCAGTTGCTAATTAAAGACAGTTCCAATATTCCTATAAAATTAAGCCAAGCTCAAGCAATATTCTATATTGCTAATTTAGGAAGGTTGGGTCACATTCAGTTTCATCTTCATGATATGCATGCTTTATTTTAAATAATTTGTGGTTTGCCAGTATCTATTTAGAACTATATCATGGAAAGGAAATAAATGACTTAACAGGAGATATTACAAGACCAGATCTACTCTAAATAATATAAAATGAATCTGAGACTTTAATATGCCATTTATGCAAAGCAACTGAATATTAATTAAAATTATTTTCAGCTTATCTGTTAAGCACTTCTGCTTCTCATTTCAGGTTATCAGAACAGCAGAACCATTACTTTCTTGTAGTTTGTTGGCCAGGTTAAATTATGTGTGGCACTTTTTTGTTCTACTGGATTCTGTGTTCAAATTCCATCATCTTGTAACTAATACTGAATTAACTTGTGGCGTTGAAGTTTCAGCATACCCTCCTTGCTAGCAGGAGGGTATGGAATGTTCATAAGCATCCCAACTAATCACAAGAGCAAAATGATCAAACTATCCAACATTCAAAGTCTTGAAAGGGAGAATCAATCTTTTATTTTAAAAAATGAAAACCTGCCAGAGTTCAAAACAGACTGTGTGAAATTGTGGAGCTTTCAATAGATTTATTAAGAGATATTAGGAAATAAGGAAGCTAGGGAGGTACAGAGCAGTGTCCACAGAGAAGAGGTTATCAAATTTCACAAATGAATTCCAGGTTTAATTTAATATGTCACAAAAAATGATGGGTGCAATATTTCATTAAGCAAGTAAAAGAGACACCTATTATATTTAACTCCTCAGTCATTTTTATGAAATATATCTTCCCACATTACAGATGCTAGTTTTAATATTAGAAGTAAAAAAACAATGCAAGAAAAGGAAAAAAACTGTGCATCTCTGCCATAAGAGAGTACTTATATAAGTGGATAAATTCAGTGTCCCGTACATACCTTCAATCCAATTCTTCTTTTGTTAGAAAGCTGGATTTTTTGTTGTTTATGCAGAAACTACAAAGTCCTTAATCAGTCTAGCATGATGCACACACCATAGGGAACTGCAATAAAACTGTGGTTACCCAATTTAAGTCAGGATGTGCGCATGCAAGCCCAGAATGGAGCGTGCAGATGACAAAATTGACCGCTGTGGCCAATAAGAAAATAAGCTTACTTATTTAACAAAGTAATAAGATAGCACACCCTGTGGGGGACAGAGAACACAAGTTGTGTTTTTTTTTCTCTTTTTGAAACCATGCAGCCACCTTTGAAGTCCTCTGGGAGATCCTTCAAATGAAATATTAAGAGTAGAAAGCTGCTAAACTAAAAAATTACGAAGCCAGACTGAGGAAACCCCCATGTCAGGAATATCTAACCCTGCCTGTATTTCCACACAAGCCTAATTCCTTTTATCCTACATGTAATATGCAGGAAATAGTGTACATGTGATTGAGATTAATAATGAAAATTCTCTCTCTCCTGCCCTTCCTGTGGAGTACATGGAAACACTTGCTGGAAGCATGAAGAGCAAGGGTACATCTAGACGGAGCCTAAAATGTGGAATTCTCTCAGATCTATGTTGAGATTGTTGGCAATCCCAGCATAGCCAGTATATAAAGGGTGAGTCTTGCTGTGTTGCTATCCTAAGGAAAAAGTGAACTGGAAAAGATGGAGAAAAGAGCAACTAGAATGATCAAGTGTCTGAAGCACGTTTCTTCCAAAATCAGGCTGCAATATTTAGGTCTCTTCGGCCTTGAAAGGCAGTGCTTAAGGGATAACCTCACTGCAATATATAAAACCATGGAGAAGTGTTTGGACAAAAATTATTTTCTGATTGAGAATGCCCAGAAGCAATTGGTGGGCTGCTGTGTGAGATAGGATGCTGGACTAGATGGACTGTAGCCCAATCCAGCAGGGCTCCTTGTGTTCTTAACTCCCAACCTGACTTTTCCCAGAATAGCAATATAGGCTTACCTGTTGGGATGCTTGCTCCCAGGTGCTGGAATCACACATGTACTGTGCCAAAACTGGCTGAAAATGGCCACCACACATGCGCAGGGGAGCACAATAATACACTTCTATTTTGCACCATTGAAATATGGAGTATAGGCTGAACCTCACAGAAGTGCCCAGATAATTTATGTGGGATCTAGACAAGATCCTCTATTTTAGGGTGTTTTTCCACTGTCACTAGAAGTATCCATTAAGTACCCATTAATGGATACAAAAAGGCCATTACGTACCCATTAATGGGTACTTAATGGGAACTTTTAGTGACAGTGAAAAAACACCCCTACTCTCACCGGCTAGGGGTAATTCTCATACTTTCTCACCATGCAATACACTTCCTGAATGGAAAAAAAAAATCGGCAATGGCAGTTTAGCACTGAATGCAGTTTAGCATTGTGAGCGAGTTTGGCTAGATTGCCAGATTTATATCTTGCACTGTTTGATTCCGTACTTCTCCATGAGGCCAGCTAAGTGACCTTGGACTAGTCACAGTGCTCTTTCTGAGCTCTCACAGCTCCACCTGCATCAAAGGGTGTCTGTTGTGGGGAAAAGGTTTGTCAGCTGCTCTCAAGTCTCCTTAAAGGATGAGGAAAGCGGGGTATAAAAGCCAACTCTTCTTCTTCAGCTGGTATGACTCCAAGCCATTCCATACCAAACAAGCAGAACTTACAATTACTTTGCCTTGATTCAGTCTTCTCACCCTACCCCACACCATCTGGTCTCACCTATGAGGAAATATTAACAGAAGAAATAGACTGAGTTGTATTCAATTCAAAGTTCTGCTAATGAAAAAAATAGTCCTACTTTGACATCTTGCAGTAGAAAACAGGAAGTCAGTTGCTAACTGAAGTGCTGAGACTGTGAAAACCACAAGTAGGAGAAAATGGTATTTAAAGATTGCAATATTACGTTAGGCTGCTTCTGAAATGAGCAGAAGCTGTAAGAATCTTAAAAGGAGAGCTTTTTGCTTAATCACTGGATGGGTGTGTTTTAGTGAAGATTAAGGAACCCAGGTGTAAACAAAGCAAAATGGAGGTTGTGAACCATTAAGGGTAGATAATGTATATGGTCTTGAAAGGGTGACGTATCAAGAGCTATAAAAATTTGTGAAATACTTGTTTTTAATAGGTTATTTGTTATGTTTGTATCTGACTGGTTATGTTTTGCAAGTTCTAACAATATAAAAAACTTGATGCATTATTGATGTCATAGAAGAATACTTTTGGCCTCTGAAGTGAACTCCTTCCCTCATATATTCAGGAACGCCTCAGCAGACTCCCAACAAGCAAGGAAGTTGCTTGAGCAAGCAAAAGGGGGAAGTTGGCATGATTCATAACCACCATCCTGAAGTGTCAGAACAAACCACATTCCCTCCAATCAACCCTGTAATTTTCCAGGGTAGGGCGGGGGAATCAGAAGATCACAACAGAGAACAGGTACAGTCCAAAGTTCAAGACTTGGCCAGCAGTACCACTGTCTGGAACGTAGGCTTGCTGTGTGTTATGTCGCAATTCATCACTCCAAGTGCACAAACAACAGAAGGAGGTATTATACATTACAAATAAGAGAGACTGAGAATTTACTTTTTAAAAAATCCCCACATCTTGTGTGAAGTATGCTTAAAATATTCACACGTCTCGTAAGATCTCAGAAACTGTTGAAATAAGTCATCATGGGCCTTTTTACACTTTGCAAAAAGAAGTCCAGCAATGCTCTGAGATGAAGCATTCACACTGCATGGGGATGCTGCCATCCCGGAAGCGTCTCTGAGTGTGCCAGAGCATCCCCACCCAGGATAATGGTAGAGCATGAAAATATGCTTCATAGCTGCACTAGCCACTGGCTAGTGAAGGCCAGCATGCATCACTTGCACCTCTTCCTGGTGAATGGTGCATGCGGTGAAATGGCACAGCCATGGTTGCGTGCCACAGCAACAGAACCACACATGCCCGTTGCTGCCATTGCCATGATGATCACCTCAAGGACAGAGGCAACCACACTTGCCCGGCACTTACTGAAGCACAGGGTAAGTCTGGGATGGATCAGGGAAGTGAAGGAGCAAATCAGCCCAATGTGCATGATATACAAGGACAACCTTATAACCTCCCATTTTGTGGATGCTTCATTTTGTCTTTTGCAAAAAATGACAACATAATTTCCTTTTTTTTATTCCCCCAGAATCTTCTTTCTGTAATCCAGCTACTTTGGTCTTTTGCTTTCTCCCACACTAGCAAATATGCCTGACCAGACACCTCTAAGAGGCGGAGATTCAAAAGTAATTTCTAACCCCACATTAAGACAGACACTGGACAGATCAGAGGCAGCAAATATAATCTCTAACCACTGTTACAAAATCAAGAAAGAGAAGTCCAGGGCACTATGCTGTCCTTTTCCTGCCTAAATGTTTTCTGAAGGTTCCTTTCCCTTTGGACCCTTGCTTCCGCCCCAGTCCAGATTTGGTTTTCCATTGGGATCCAAAAGGCCTTGAGCCCGGAAGCCGCTTGGCTCTGTGCTGTCCTGAAGCTTGTGATCTCTTCCTCTTGGCACTCTGTGGCTTTTTATGAATGTCCCTCTGGCTTGGGCTCGCACGGGTCTGCTGAGCAGGGGTTCTTTCCTCCTGCCACTGCTTTCTGTGTTTTGGTGTCTTCTTGTGTTTTATCTTAGAGGTGGTTTCAGCAGGTGCACCCATGGCGAGGCCAGGCCGGTGCCTTTTTCTGGCCTTGGCGGATTGGTTTTGCTCTCGTTTCCGTTTAGCACTCGTCGGAAACAGATCTAGAAAAGGAGACACAAACATAGCAAGTCAACAGTGTGGTGGAAGAGGTCCACTCCAAATACCAATTTTAGTGAGCAAGACAAAAAGCAATTGCTTTATTCTTGTGCCCAGGAGGGACTGAAGCCAAACTCTAACTTTGCAACTTAGCCATTTGTTATCTACTTCTCAGTTCTTTTATATTTATTTGCTGTCTAGCCATGCACATTCCAACTGAGTCTGGATTTTTATAGCTTCCCCATCCTCTCAGTTCTCTCTGCACTTCTCCATTTGGTTTCACAACCCTGACAGGAGCAGGAAAAAAACAGACCAAGCTAGAATTTCAACACAGCTTTTGGGTTTTTTTAGAAGCACCTATGCTGTCTGACTTTTGGGTTTCAGTGGTGATTAAGTCATAATTCTAAGATTGGGAAGATAGTTGCAACAAGGGCAATATCTGAATTATATAAGAACATAAGAGAAGCCTTGCTGGATCAGGCCATAGCCCATCCAGTCCAGCATTCTGTCGCACACAGTGGCCCGCCAAATGCTCATGGGCATCTCAAGCAGAGACAAGGACAAACCTATTCCTGCTCTAGAATCCCGGCAAATGGCCTTAGAAGCACCCCGGTTCCCCCAGGTCAGCGACAGTTCTGGGTACTCAGAGGTCGGAAGCACCAATATATTTAGCCCCCCTCCATCACCAGACAGATACACTGGAGCACTGGCTTTGGAAGAAGCTAACAATTCATGCCCAACAACATTACTGTTTTCATAAACTGCATCCACTAGATTCCCACATGCTGTTTTTAAGTAACGTAAATGTAGCCTTCTAGACAACAACCTTCATCAGGTTCTTCTCCCACTTCCTGTCGGTAATATTCCATATCATCATCCGAGAGTTCAACATTCTGGTCCGCCTGCGTCCCAGGATCCTCAGCATCACTGTCACCTCCTTCTGCTTCTTTCTTTTTCCTCTTTATTCCCTCCAGGCTCTTCTTTCTAAAGCAAAACCAAACCACCAATACTGTCACAAGTGCACAGACCAGCCCGATGTGTGGAAAACACTGTATATTGCTGTTAGTTTGCACAGCAGCATATGCAAAATGCAAGACATGCCCTGTTAGATCATACTAATGGTCCATCTAGTTTAAATCACAGTAGCAAATCGAAGCGAAGCCCACATGCACTAAGCTTTTATTTGGTTATAGTTCCCAGCACTTAGTGTTCAGAAGCAAAAGACCTCCCAGTGTAGTGGTGGGAAATAAATAAGTTCAATGATAGGAATAGGAATAAAAATAGTAATAGTAATAGACGCTCATCATAGCCCCTGCACATCACGTCAACCTGTTCACCAAAGCACCAAAGATCTCTCTCCTAGCAGCTTAGATCCTATCAGACATTTTGCACTCCAGCATCCACCCATCATTTTACAATTATTCACACTAAAGCACACTTGCTCCTTTGATGCTCACTCATGTAGTTTGGACATTTTCCTGAAATTCTTCACACCCTATTTTTATTGTTCTCACAAGAGCTTCTAGTAGGAGTAATTTTTATCTATGGCCATTGGACAGTCAACAAAACAGAACCAAACAACAACCAGTCACTCACTTGTGCGCCTGCTTTTGCTGCTGCTTGCGCTCCACATCTGCTTCCTGCTTGCGGCGTCGCTCAGCTTTGAGTTGTAGTTTCTTTTCTTTCTGGGCCAAGGCCTCCTGGATCTCTTCCTCAGTTTTGTGAACTGAAGACAAAGATAAGATACGAAACAGATGCTGATAAGAAGTCATACACAGTATGGGTCACCGAAAAACAACAAAAAAAGCACATTTATTGCACCTCCAACAAACCACCTATGGAAGTCAACCATAGCTCATAACATTCTTTACATGTGGGTTTACAAACAAAGCAGGATTCTTCAAGAAGTTATTTTATATGAACATCAGAAGTTCTCTTGTACCAGCTGATACAGGTCCATAATACCTACAAGGACCGGCAGTAGCTCCCCAGGATTTTAGAGAAGTGTCCTTCCCAGTTTTACACAGAGTGAACTTGAATTTACAAGTTTGCATGCATAAACCTTTGATCCAGATATGCCCCACTAGCCACTTTTAATTCACTTCAAACCCCCGTCCCCCCAATGAAAGGTACAAAAAGGTACTAAATGGACCCTTAATGTGAACATCATTTTCCAACATGGATTTTTTCTTCCACCCGAGAAAGAAAGGTGAAAGATGAATTGAGATGTATTGACGAGAAAACCCTTTTGGTTGCTACAGAAAATCCCGCATGTGGCCCTGAGCAAGATGACGGATCCCTTTGAGCTACATGGGTAGGCAGTCCAGTCAAAAGCCAAGCCCTGATCTAATTCTTTCAGTTGCTTCTGGTAACTTGGTGATCATGTAGCATCCAAGACTGTCCTTGAGCTCAGATCAGCAGAGAAGATTTTTCAGCTCCACCACCATTTAAGGACATACTGGTGCTAACACAAGCGAGGGATTTCTACTGTCTGCTCCTACGTTCTGGAAAATCCTACCAAGGAGGGAAGACTGGTATCTTGCCTTCTGTCTGTCACCAAGAGATAAAAGCATCACTATTTTAGGCAGGACTCTTGGCAACTAATCAGTTCTTAATGAAAAAGGATGCCTTTTTATTACTGTATTTTCCGGCGTATAAGGCGACTGGGTGTATAAGACAACCCCAATTTTTCTACTTAAAATGGAGATTTTGCAAAACTGGGGTGCGCAGCATAAACCGAACCTCGGACTTGGGGAGAGATGGCAGCCTTACCTGCTAATCTCAAGAATGTGGCTTGTAGCTTTCCTTCTGGCACTGATGAAAGGGAAAAACCTTGCTCTGATAAAGATCTGTGGCTGCAATGCAGCTTTGGAGTCTGCCTCTCTAGCGCAATTTTGTCTATGACCCTGCAGGGGAGGGGGTGTTCCACTGAGCGAAATATGAAGAAACCTGCCATCATTTTCTCTTCAAAAGCCTCTATGCTTTCAACCCCTCCCCTACTGGGTCATAGACGAATTGCAATAGAGCGGCAGACTCTTCTAAAGCAGATAAGAGAAAATGAGGGCAGGATTCTTCATATTTCACTCTGTGGAACACCCGTTTAGCAAGGTTTTTTTCCTCGTGTCAGCGCCAGAAGGAAAGCTACAAGCCACATTATTGGGATTAGCAGGTAAGGCTGCTGTCTCTTCCCAAATCCAAGGCTCGGTTTAGGCTGCGCACCCCAGTTTTGTGCTGGCAGCTGTGGCCAGCAGGACCCGGGTGAGAGTATTTCTGGTGTATAAGACGACCCCCGACTTCTCAGAAGATTTTTCGGGGTTAAAAAGTCATCTTATACGCTGGAAAATACGGTATTAACCTATAGTTTTAATTTTAAAAATTAACATTTTTATGTATTTGCTTTTTTCAGTGTTTTTGTAAAGTTGCCATGGGTGCCAGAAAGATAAAGAATAAAAAGATAATAAAAGCACAAATGAATGATGCTAGCAATATGTCTGAAAGAGAAACAGAGTTGGCTAGTTCTTTCAAACTGGTTTGTTGACAGTCTGCCTTTTCAGGGCAGTGCTGGCCTATTAAGAGAGGGTTGGTTTCTGGTTCTGTTCATTAAAATGAAAGGGGGAAAAGTCTTAAATACTCACTGAAACTGTGATATAACACATTGCCCTGCCCTAATCCTTCCTCCACTTTGATGAGCTGAAGGCTCATTCGAGGACCAATCTGGAAAAGAGAGAGTACAACCATCAAGATACAACCCCCCAAACCCAGCCATCACCACTCCAGGCCCAAACAAAGTCATTTGATCAGAATCTGGAGTTTCCATGGACAGCTGAGTTTCAGATCAGAATATTTAACCCTGAAAATCAGAGTGGCACAAACAGCTCCTTTGATGAAACTTTAAGCCAGTTCTATGCTAAACCCATTTCCCATACTGCTCTGCAGCTAACCTCGGTAAGACGCACTGCACTCTGTTGGGCCTTCATATTCCCCCGGCCAGCATACGCTTGAGGAAGCTCTGTGATGTTGTGACTGCCATCTTGCTCAGCTTCACTTTCAGAAAGGTTAATGTCTCTGCATGATATGGAGAGAATCAAAACCGTCCTTAGGTTGCTTATATTCGGCTAGCTCTGCATGAGGCAACAAATCAACTAACATAAGATGCTGACCTCAGGCTTAATATCTAGGTAGAGTAGGATAAGTTCTGCTATAGAGGTGCACCACTCGAGTGAGACTTTAAATCACATCCTTTGCTCCTGTCCTCTGGTAGCAGCTGCCATGCAAGAGCTCCCCCACCTGACAGGATTAGCTTGAGGAAAAAGGGAAGCGGAAGAGAAAGATGTCCTTGAAGTTACTGCTAAAATGAAGCCTAAAGGTACAGCCTGCCGGTAGGCCTCAGTGTACTCTTTCATTGCAAAGAGACTTCTAAGCTGCCTCTTTTGTTAAGGCTACTTTAAGAGTACCTAAAAAAAA
>MTQE01002560.1:2359743-2375302 GCA_014337955.1 Aspidoscelis marmoratus
AAAAAAAAGCAGCAGCAACATTGGCTTTTCTACCCTGCTTTTCTCACCCACTTAAAGAGACTCAAAGCAACTGACAAAGCTTTCTATTCTCCCAAACCAGACACCCTGTGAGGTAGGTGGGGCCATGAGAGCTCAGAAGAGAGCTGTGACTAGCCCAAGGCCATCCAGCTGGCTTCATGGAGGAGGTTGGGATCAAACCCGGTATTCCCAGATAAGGGTCCAGCTCCTTAACCACTAGACCAAACTGGCTCAAAAGGCCTCAAAAGGGTTGCTTTTTGCAGTTCTTTGGGCATTTGGGTCCTTCTGACACTCTGAACCAGACTCTCCACTCGGGAGGTAGACAGTGGTGGGAAAAATATACCGACGGAACCACAGGCAAAGAAACTTCAGCCAAAGAATAAACATATCTGAAATTCAGTGGGAATGTGAACAGAACTAAAACATTCTAGCATGAATAGTTTATCTTGCATCAGTGCCTGGGAAGAACTTGCGCTGCCAATGGAGGAAGAAGCAGACTTGACTCTCACCTGACCAACAGTTCACTGATATCCTCCAAGCGACTCATGTTAGGAAATTTCTCCTGCAGAAGCTTCTTTATCCCTTTGCTCATCCCTACTGGCACTACTTTTAGGCTGCTGCAAGACACAAATAAGACAGGAATAGTTTACTGAGGTGGACTTCCTAAGCATACACAAGCAAGGCACTAACTGCATTTTAGGAGGTGGAAGGAGGCACACAGTTTATTGTTGCAGCAAATGCTTTATATATCCCACATCCTAACTTCAGGCATGCGTTGTTCTTGCATGATGGGGCTGGTCAAGACTTGTAGTAGATAATATTGTAAGTGACATGGAATGGCTTTCTGATAAGTGCGGAAGAAGACAGTGAGGCACCATCATACATCACATGGGAAGGCACTATTTTTGGTCCTTTAACAGCACATAAGATCCTTTTTGAAATAATTACTCTCTATGGTTTCATGCCAATAATAGACAACCCAAGAAACAGTGGTTGGTTCCAGGGGCAGGAGAAAAGACAGGTTCCTCACTTTACTAAGTGAAATATCATACTATCTGGGCTATCTTCTAACTGTCCTGAGGTATGACCAAGCAAAACTATGCAAAGAGGTAGCTAGTCTTACAGAATTCAAACAGTTTTTTTAAAAAAAAGATAGCAAATAATGTCATTACTCTAGTAGCTAGTATCAGCATTTCAGCCCTTATTTCCAGTTGGCTTGGATGCATCAGTGCGTTTACTTCAGAATAAAATCAGAAACATCAGCAGACTATACTCTCATCATTTGCATCCAGTGCATCTCTAGAAATTTCCAGGAGATATAGCTCTGCTACAATTTACAGGACTGAGGCGCTTGGGAAGGTTTAAAGTATGAAATCCCACAGCTAACTTTAGGCAAGTCCTTATCACTTTTAAGCTACAAGGCCTATTTTGAAGATAAAATGGAATTACCCCATATATGGCAACATGAACTCCATTACTGCCATTCAGACAGCTCAGGGGAGGGGAATTTGTAAACACCCTATTTCCTAAGTTTGCCTGACCAGTAAAAAATGATGAAGTTTTGACTGAAAATGAAAACACTACTCTTTGGGGAGTGGCTTTGCCTTCAATACCTGTGCTTCTTGCAGTTAACAGATTCACATGCAACTCAGTTCTAGAGTTTTAGCACTGAGAAGGCCTACAACATAAGCTGAGTGTTACTTACTAGTGGCGGAATTCAAGGATCTGGGTGTCTGGGTTGTAATTGATCAATACACAACGCTTGATGGCATTAAGTTTTACCTAGGAAGAAGTCATGAAAGATGCAGTGATAAATCGCAAAACACTCTTCTCTTATCTGATAAGCTTTTTAGAAAATGGTTAGGATTCCTTAGCTGTCACCCCTTCTACAACCAGTGATAGTGGTTAGAGAGCTGAAGATACCAGTATTTTACTTTTCCGATCTAGCTGACCATTCAGTAGTTCAGCTATCTGAAGCACACACAATGAACTCTGGTAAATCTTGTATTAAATAGGCACTATCTATGGAAAACATATCCCTGCTTTTCTCAGTTAGTGACAGCGATTACACTCTTCTGTATAAAAAGTCAACTGCAGCCAAGGAAAGGAAGCATCATGTATTTTAATCCTTATTTGCTAACAAAAATTAAATTAGTAGTCACAAGCATGTTTGTCCTATTTTGCATATGCCAAGCCCTGGAACTAGAAACATCTGCCTCAAAATGTACAACGGGAAGGGGCTCTATACAGGAGTCAAACCAAAGATGCATCAGTGCGTTTACTTTGAAAGAAAATCACAGAACACATTCAGTCCAAGATATGTTATCATCACCTGCATCTGGTTCATTATTAGTATCACAAAAACTGAGCCCAGAGACACCTAAGCAGCAGTGTGCCCAATGGGCTGGCTTCCCACAATCTGTAGCCTAAAGCACACTCACCCTATGGACATTGATGGAAGGAAACATGTTCTGGAACATGGTAGCCATGACTTTGATGTGCATGCCCTGCAGGCCAAAGTTATTGAGTATCAGCAGTGGATGGTGAGTGAACTGCTGCTCATGCATCCGGTGCCTTTTCAGAGACGACACTACATCTTTGATGAGCGAATACTGAAGTCAAATAACAAAATGTAAGATTAAGGGATTGGTAAAGGACAAGTACACCACAGACCCGTATACCAAAATCCATAAGGCCTGTAGCTAATGTTCCCTTGGACAACTGAGCCAGGGTTCTGCACAGGAGCAGAAGAAGCATAAAATTCAGTACTGTCTAGAAGTAAACCATATACATAGGCCTGGGACACTTAGCTGCTGAACTCAACAAGTCCAATCTTCATATAGTCCACTATACAGATTACATCAGTATTCTCAAGATTGTAGGCAAAGCCACATCATGCCTATACATAACATCACTGTGCAGGCACAGAGAGACTCAGTACTCAAATGCGATGTGGACCCACAGCCCAGAAATACCGGTGAAGGCTGTGCCATAGGGAACAAATGAGTTCCCCACAGGAATTCCACATCACTGTCCTGCTTCCTACAAGCACCTTATAGGCCAAGCTTCTTGGATGAAGCACCTAATAGCTTCAGGTCTCTCTATATGGTTCCACTGAACTTTAGTATGACACAAATCTAGCACTAATTATCATTCTACTTCTACACAATCTCAACTGACATATTTTAAAACTTGCATAAATCTAGCCCTCATGGTCGTAAAGCTGTGCTTGAAGTTCCATAGGCAGTTCTCAAAATCTGAGAAACCAAAGAGGCAACTAAATAATAGAATCTCCTGGATAAATTTTGTTGAGTGTGAAAAGGCTCAACTATTCAGCTTGTTGCAGAGTAGCTTTTGTGTTCTTTATTAGGAAAGAGTCATGAAAGACACCATGTATGAAGGTGTGATGGGAGTCCTTCAGCTCCAATTCTATCTAACTGCTTCCCTTGAAGCTATATTATTGCACCCAGAATTATCACATATAGTACCTGAGTTACTCTGAATGTCAAAGTAGGTCCACCAGGGAGACGGAAGAACTTCTAAAAGTAAAAAAAGAGAGAGAGAAATAAATCTCTACTAAGGAACTTTTACCTCCATCAGAAGGCTCAGCAGCCAAGAGTAACCTTGACCTTGACACAACACCCTATATCATTTACACTACACTTCCAGGGTTTTTATTTGGATGCATCAGTGCGTTTACTTTGAAGTAAGAATCACAGATTTCACTCAGCAAAACACATTTGTCATCATCTGCATCAGGAGAGAAAGCTAAAATGATCATGCTACTATACAACCATAACCAATGATTGCTATAAATAACACATCTTCAAATTTCAGGATGCAATCAGCTACTGTGATCTTCAAACGAAAGTTTGGAGAAATACTGCTTGGAAATCTAAAAATATTTTTGTAGTGGAAGGACCACTTGCATGCATGGCTGAGGATCTCCTGCCACATACACAGGAACAGCTTTGGGGATGGAACACTCTCTTCAAGAGGCAGTTGACCACAGGAAAGGAGGGGAAAGAGTCAGGAAAACACCAATTTCGAGGGAAAGGATCCAAGCTTGACACTGTAGGAAACCTACAAACAAGCTGTGCTCAACAGATCAATCTTAGGTCATTTGTTAGTAATGAACAACATCTCGCTGCAGTACTTACGAGGTTGATAGTGGATGGTGTTTTTGTGAACACCAAGAAATGAGTGATACCCAAAGGACCAGCCACAGTGACAAAGTCTTTCAAAGAGTTCTTCTTGCGCACCTGGAAAAAAGAAGGGCCACTGTTACTGTTGTTGGGGCTAGAATTATCTATTTAAATAACAGTAAGAAGGAATTTGAAATGGGGTTTAAGAAGAAGTAGAAGAGCTGGATTTTATACCTGCTTTTCTCACGCATTTAAGGGGGTATAAAGTGGCTGATGAACCTTCTGTTCTTCTCCCCACAACAGACACCCTGTGAGGTAGATGGAGCTCAGAAAGACTGGCCCAAGGTTACCCAGCTGGCTTCACGAAGGAGTGCGGAATCAAACTGGGAGATTACCAGATAAGAATCTGGTACTCTAACCACAAGACCAATCTGGCCTAGGCCTTATGAAAACATAAGAAGTTGGTCCCTCTTTCCTGGTGATATGTAAAATGCAATTTTTGGACTATAAAAATAAATCACAATCTTAAGTTCTTGTTCAGCTCTGTAAATAAGTTGTTGCAGTCAGCATTCCTCTCCCCGAACTAGTTTTTACAAAGTCAGTTCGGAGGTGCTATTTAGAGTATGTGTGTTCTTGTGAATACTTTTAATTTTATTGCATATGTTCTTTATTGGTAGAGGGGGCAAAGAGAATAAGGAATGGAGGAAGGGCAGGTAAGAAGACTAGAAGCCATGAGTTTTAAATAAAAGCATACAGGATACTTTCTGGGACACTGAAACGTTGCTTAAAACCCAATTTTCATCAGTTAAGGACAAAAATCCGACTTCCAACTTTCCAAATCTAGCTCACATTTCATTTGCAGATTGCCTCATCTCTCTACTATTCCAGTTTTGAATTTTTCATTTATTTCATGCTCTCAGCTTTGTCTTCCAATAAATTTCCTTTCTCTTTAAAACATATATCTGCTCCAAGGGATGCCCGTCAAACGCTATGGTACACAAGTTTCACCTTGAGGCTCCTGGCTGTGTAAGGCTCCATTACCCTCCGAACGTCTAGGATGAGCTGCTGCACATTCTTGCCAATCTGGCCCCGATGAAAAACAAAAGAATGAGGCACAGAGCTGTATTCCTCTTGAGCGCGATGCTGGGCAATTGCCCGCTCTTTCTTTTGATTCTTGGTCTGCAAGGGAAAAATTAATTCCAAGGAGTAGCATCAGATGAGGTGCAAATATTACAGTAAAATGAAACCGTACAGCACTAGCACGGGTCCTTTCTGCAATTGGGCCTTATTCCAGATGCCAGGGCAGAGTACAGCAGGACCTCGTTTCGTTTGCATCAGCATGCAGAGGGCAATACCTATTCCGGAACATAATCCGGAATAAGGTCCCAGTGCAGAAAGGACAACGCTCATAGCCGCCCGCTTCCAAAGTCTCCTATCGTGCTTAAGGGATCCCAAATTAGGCTGCTTCGCTTTGCTGCTTCTCCCCTCCAATTTCACGTGCGCACCCCCCCCCCCGCGCCCACGCTTTTCCTTCAATGAATTTCCCCCAGTGTCTCTCCTCACTTTACTGTGCTTGCCCATGGCGCCGCCGTCCCCGTCCCGTCCGGCGAGCGATCACTGAAAGCAGCACGCGGCAGCGGCGCAGCTACTTCCGCTCAAGTGTGTGCGCTCGCTCGAAGGCACCGGGTTCCTTCCGTGACGAAGATCATAGAGTTCCGGTTCTGACTTCACCCCTCCACGTGGAAAGGCTGCGGCGGAGGAGTTGCTGTTCCGCCCTCGGGTGGCCATATGGTGTAGGACTCTACCTGATACGGTGGCCTAAGCTACTATTTTTTTTCTTTGAACCACTGACATTGCCATTATATATATGTATATGTATCTATGTATGTATGTATGTATGTATATATATGTATATGTATATGTATGTGTTTGTATATGTATATGTATATATATGTATGTGTGCATATATATGTGTGTATGTATGTGTGTGTATATGTGTGTGTATGTATGTGTGTGTATATGTATATATACATATATGTATGTGTATTTATTTATATCCTGCCCTTCACCAAATGGTCTCAGGGCGGGTTACAATATGAATAAAACATATAAATAATAAAATATAATTTAAAATATCACACACACACACACCCTAACAGGACAACACCCCGAGGAAGCTATTTAAATGGGTAGATATGTTTAGGATCACACTTGCACTTCTCGAGGTAGACGTAGGTAGCTTCTTTTTTAAAAAAAAATCAGTATCATTCTTTTAGAACAGGAAAATTCAGGAGTTTGGTGTCCTTGTGACCGGGAAGCATACTTTTCTATTTCTTCCCAGCTCCCCCCTAATAGGCTTGATAGGCATTTAAGAGCATGCAGATTGCATTAAAAAATTAACTTCGTGGTTCCAAAGCAGTAGAAGTTTCACGTTATTTTAAAATTAAAGTTTGGATGCATGTTGCTTTTCTGGCAGAACAGTACCTAAAAGCTACTTAAAGGTGGCAAAAATGTACCCCAACACCGAAAACTTCATGTAGGGTATCTGGGATATAAATGTACCTTATTAAACTGATCTGACATTTTAAAATCCATTTGAGAATTTCATGGAAATCGCCTACAGTTAAGCACAATGTTTGGGCTGAAAAGAATGAGCCAAACAAAATCAGTGCATCATAGAAAAGGATAGAAAAAGAAATTAGAAAATAGAAAATAGAAAAAAGGAAATGCAGCAATGGGCACTTTTTGGAAGCTTGCTTTGTAGGTAGAAGTTCTTAATAGAAGAAACACAACTGAATGTTTGTTCACACTACTGAGCCCAATTCAAGGTGTTAACACTGACTTACAAAGCCCTAAATGACTTGGGACCTAAATATCTGAAGGAACGTCTACTCCCCTATGGACCTGCCCATATCTTAAGATCTGGAGGGGAGGTCCTCCTGGTTGTCCCACCACCATCAGCAGCAAAAGGGGTGGGCACCTGGGAGAGGGCCTTCTCAGTAGTGGCCCCCAGGTTATGGAATGGTCTTCCTCTGGAGGTGTGTCAGGCCCTTTATCTGTGTTCAGGAAGGTGGTGAAGAGGCACCTCTTCACCCAGGCCTTTGGTTAAATGCTGCTTCGTTTCCCCCACTGCAAACACTACTGTTTTAACTGGTTTTGCACCGCTTTTCTCACGTTGGCTTTTTAAATATTGCACTGTTTTATTGTTTTGATAGTTTTTATGGTTGTTAGCCGCCTGGAGACCCTCGGGTACAGGGCGGGGTATAAATATAAATATAAATAAATAAAGTGATCAGAATAATTTACTGTAAAAAGTTTTATAACACAGCCACGAAGGCTGGATGCTGTGAACCAGAGAGAGGCGAGTCTAGGGCCCTTTCTGCACTTGGCCTTGTTCTGGAATATATTTTGGGACTGTGGTCTGCTGGCCACAAGCTTATGCAGACTATGGTAGGCTTCACTTGGGACCTTCTGCAGTCTGCACTAGCATGCAGATAGCAGGTCCCTATTCTGGGATATATTCCAGAATAAGGCCAAGTGCAGAAAGGCGCTAGGTCTGTGTCCTTGCATTATGGTTAAGTAGGTATATAGATAGTGTCGGCAGACAATTCTGGCTGAAGTTCCTTTGGGCCACGTAGCTAATAATACCACAGGAACTCGGCATCGATATGGAGCTTCAAATAACGTGAAACCTCCAGCAGTGAAGTGAGGCGAAGGGCAGCCCTTCAATTATCGTTAACTTTTAACCACGCTGCTGTTCTGACTCCCTTCGGGGGCAGCGGCGCTTCTCTGCCGGGAGGTGGGAAGGCGTCGGTCCCTTCGCCGCGGCCCCGGCGGCGAGGACTGGGGAGAGAACGAGCGCGCGGGGCGGCGACGCTCGCTTCCTGGTCGCCCAGGGCAACCAGGACGCCGCTTCCGAGGGCCGCCGCCGCCGCGGGTTTGGGGACCGAGAACCGGCGGCGTCCGGCCGAGCAGGACCTGCCTTGAGGGGTGGGGGGACGGTGGTGAGAGGCGCCCTGCGACAGACCCTCCGCTCCTCCGAGGCGGCCCCTGCGGCTGCTGTGTCCTGGCTCTCCTGCCTCGCCGTCCTCCTTCCCTTCCCCGCCTGGACCCAGATGCCAGCTGCCTCCCCCTTGGGTAGAAGGAAGCACCGGACTGCCGCCTGCCCCATCCTCCGCCTGCCTGGGCGCTTCTTCCCACCGAAGCCAGGTCGTTCCTGCCTCTGCCTCCTCTTCCACCGGGTGCCTTTTGACTAAACTCCACCTTTATTCCCCCACCCACCCCGCCCGGCTGAATCAGACACCTGATGCCATAAAAAAGGTGTTTCCACTTACCTGCCTTGCCCTTCCCTTCTCCCAAAATCACCACGCACACTGCTCCTAAAGCATCCTTAGGCACCACTCACCCATCCCCAGCACGCCTTTCCTCTCAATGCTTCCTTGGGCACCTCTCTTCCAAAGCCACTGTTGGGAATTCCCATTTGCCCCCTCACTCTACAGGCACAAAGGTTCCTGGTGGACCTTCCTGTGCCCTGATACTTGGCCAAAGGCTGAGGCTTGGTAATAGAACTGGATTTACGGTGCCAGGCCTGGGCTGGGTCGTGTGTTGGTTTCACTGAAAACGACTCCCCATCGTTCTTATTGTCAGGCACAGGTTGTGGAACAGGAGTGCACAGCCCCTGAGCCAAGCTGAGCAAACCCCCCCCCCCCCGTTGCAATATTTGCTGCTTCACAATTCAGTGTTCCCTCTTGAAGCCTTGTGACAGCCTTACATAGGCACAACTAACCGTTACTTAGACGGCTGGTGACCTTTTATAGACATTACAGCTTGAAAGCTGATTTAATGAATCATCCCTATCAGATTTAGATGTGAAACGTATAAACAAGAGTCTCCTTTTCACTGCCACAGTCCCAGGTCTCTTGATGAAACAAGGAGGGATCGCTTTTTATTTGTGCATCTTTTCACAGCTGTCCAGAGCTATAAGCCACTGTCACTCAAGCCTTCTATGCTTCTGAACCTTTGTGAGGTCACAAGTGCATTTGAAGGTGCCCAGGTTCTTAGAACTCTTCCAAAATTATTGGGCAAGATACACAATCTGTGCCAAGCTTATCATCACATTGTGCTGGGGGAAACTTCATCTTCTGTTACTGCCTACTACTAACCTGCCAGAAACAATACCAAAGTAGATCACCTATTTTACTGCCAGCTTGTCTCCTGCGTGTTATTGCCTTGGGTCTTAATTCAGTTTCTCTTGCACAATTGTTGAGATCTCACTTCTCTCCACTAAGCTCATCCCTGACATCCACTGCACTGATCTTTTTCTGTAGGAAAATTTTGTGGTTTTGACCCTGCCAGGCAAAACATTGCCTGTTTCTTGAGCCAGTTGTGTCAGTGCACAACAACTGCCCCTTGCCTGGCCCTTTCAGCTATTCTGTTCTTTCACATCGCATTAAAGCAAGTAGCCGTCTGCCTTATCTACTGGAAATAAATTGTTCTAGCCCTCTCCAGTTGTCCAAGCACAAGTTCATGGACTTTCACCAT
Organism: Aspidoscelis marmoratus; assembly: GCA_014337955.1. NCBI lineage: Eukaryota > Metazoa > Chordata > Lepidosauria > Squamata > Teiidae > Aspidoscelis > Aspidoscelis marmoratus. The sequence goes on from MTQE01002560.1 coordinate 2,369,448, forward strand.
GACTTCAGAAGCAGTGAAGGTGATTGTGCGATGCCGCCCTCTGAATGAACGTGAAAAGCAGCTCAGCTGCAAGGTGGTAGTCACCATAGATAGTGCTCGTGGACAATGCTTCATCCAGAACCCTATGACAACTGAGGATCCACCCAAACAGTTCACCTTTGATGGGGCATATGACATGAACCAGAATACGGAGCAGATATATAATGAAATTGCCTACCCACTGATAGAGGTAAGTGTAAGAGAATGCTGATGCTAGCAAGCTACAGTCTAATATGTTTATGTTCAGGAAGGAGGTGAAGACGCACCTCTTTGCTCAGGCCTTTGGCTAAACACTATTGTTTTAATTGACATTGTTTTTTTTTAACATGCTGGATTTTAAATGCTGTTATGGTTCTTATTGTCTTATATGTTTTGTTCAATATGATGGATTTTAAAGGTTGTTACCCACCCCGAGATCTTTGCATATAGGGCGGAATATAAATATAAATAATAAATAATAGTATGAATGTTGCAGAGTAATTTGATAACACATCTATCAAGGTATTTTACAGGCCTCTGGCTAGTGGTTGATTGCACCAGAAAAAAAAATGACCTGTAGTCTTCAGCCTTTCCAGAATGAGAATCTGTATTAGATAATGACCTGCTACAGAGAAAACATTCTATTTTTTAACACTCAAATCCTTCATAGCATTAAATGAATTAATTCAGTAATATCCATTTTGGTATTATTTTATGTTTCCTCATCCTTTTACGATCTTTTTATCCTTTGCTGTCTCTGCTTTATTCCTTCTCAATCTCACTTTTCTTTTGCTTCTGTAGTGATTAGTCTTAGATCCATTGTGTACCGTGGTCTATTAGCTGAAAACTACTTAATCTATTTGTAATGGAATGGGGATTTTTCCAACTGATAACATGTGGAAAGGTAGAAGCTCCCCATCTGCTTATAAGTTTTGGGATGGAGTCTCAATGTCCATACTGTTTCAGTTGTAATTATCTTTGCATCACATGAAATTACTGAAATAGTCTGGATCTGGACAGACAAGCTGCTAGGTATGTAATATTCTGCATTTTTTGTTTATTTTTTAGGGTGTTACAGAAGGTTATAATGGAACCATCTTTGCCTATGGTCAAACAGGCAGTGGGAAATCCTTTACTATGCAAGGGATTGTGGATTCGTCTACCCAGAAGGGAATCATTCCCAGAGCTTTTGATCACTTATTTGAGAGTGTGCAGGTATGCATTTGATGGAAAGTTCCATAAGGAGCTGTCTGGTTAAGAGTTCGTTTACAAATTCACTTATGTAATATTAGCATTTCATAAACTCAGTTCCAGCCATCTGAGTCTAACTACCCTGTTTCCTCGAAAATAAGCCACATCCTGAAAATAAGCCCTAGCATGATTTTTCAGGATGCTGGAAATATAAGCCCTATATAAGTGTTATAAACCATCCCCTGAAAATAAGCCCTAGTTCATCTTTAGGAGCAAAAATTAATATAAGACCCTGTCTTATTTTTGGGGAAACACGGTAGTTTTGATGTTGTGACTAGATTATGGTTGGCTTTCAGAAATATGCTGCATGTTTATTTGTGTATTCTGATTCCCACCAGCTACTATAGGTTTATGGTAGTAGTGACTAAGGAAAAAAAAAGTTAAGAGAATAAGATAGTAGCCTAAAATGATACTAGCCTAATATGAGAATAGTCTCCATTTTCATGCTGTCTGTTAAAAAACTAGACTTGTGGAGTTCTTGACTCTTATAATGGCAGAGATATCATCAAATCTATCTTGGATCCTAGTGATTACCTGGGTTCTGTTTATACCTAAAGTGGGTTACAATAGTAACAATTTTTTAAAAACCCATTAAAAAGAAGAGTGCCTGAAAGTAAAGAGGGAAAGCTGTTTCCTCAGCCAAAGGCCAGGGTAAATAGTGCATCTATTTACAGTAAATATACAATATAATCTGTCAAAAGTACTGAGCACATCCAATCCTGCGTAGCCATTAGATATTGCCACCCTATTCTTTACCTCAGTCTAGACTAGTTCTGCTACGGGTAAATTTACTAATTAAAATTCAGGCATTTCAGCAAAGCAATCTGTACCAAGTATTTTCATTTTGCTGTTCATAGATGGTATGTTTACAATTACACATAAAATACCCTATGTTCACGTTTTATTATTTATTTATATTTATATTTATACTTATATTTATATTTATATCCCGCCCCATACCCTAGGGTCTCTGGGCGGCTCACAACATTTAAAACACACACATATCAAGACTGTATAAAACAATGCTAAAACTAATACAAAATTTTAAAAAACCACCATAATAATATTGAAAAAAAGAGAGAGAGACATACAAGAACAGTTTAAAAAACAGTAGAGTGTGCAATGGGGGGGGAATGCTGTTAAATGCTGTATGCTCAAACCGCATGTTTTGCACTGTTCACACTGACATGCAAGTGCTTCCTGCAAGAAATGGGACTCACACAAAGAAGCTTTTCAATAGTGCTTTCAGATACTTGTATATGTAAAGTGGGCTAGATATCTCATGTCGCAGCCAAGTTGCTTCATTGGAAATAAATGGTTCATTAGCTACCAGCATACATAATCAAAAACAGTCAGTTCCCACTGCTCAAATAGATCTGTTCACACAGTGTGAATCATTTAAAAAATGAAGTTTATTTTGCATGGTGCAATGTTAACAGGTTATATCTACTTGGCTTTACTGCACCTACTTAAAAAAGCAAGATTTAAAATGGTAAGATTCCTTAAATAAACGTACATGATATTAAGTTCAGCAGCCAGAAGCATCTCTGTCTATGAGATAAGAGAAATGCTCAAGGCAGTTTACAACAAACAGAAAAAATACAATGCACAATGGTTCATTATAAAATTACATATAAAAAATACATTATAACATTTCATACGTTACAAAATAGTACATTATAGAATCACACAAATCTGTTGGGGAGAGTGGGGCAAAGGTAGCAGGCACCTCAGTGCAGCAGCCAGACAGCTCTTCTTTCTCCTCCCAGCCACAGTTGAGTTCTTGAGCACTTGAGTTCTTTAGCAGCTCACATTTGAAGGCACATCATCTCTTAACACTGGCAGAAGTAGACAGCTGCCATGAGCTGTTGTTCTTCCAGTAAGGATTTGTCTGATCTCCTTATTAAGCAGCCCAAGTTGACAAGAAGTTTGGGTGCCATCAAGGTGCACACAGGATTTAATTCTCCAGGGGGCAAAGTCTACAAAAAAAATTAAAAAAAATCACACAACAGATTTTGTTGAAATCATCTGGAGTTGAATATCTGCAGCTTCTGTGCTGTCTGACAGAGTTTGTTCAGGAGAGCTTTTTGCTCACTTGTCTCATATAAATTCTCAGGAGAAGGCACAATCTGACATCATAATATTCATAATAGCTGCTGATGTAGGTTAGAAAAAGTCTGGCTGGCCCCAGAGTTTCATATCTGAGAAGAGATTTGATATTGGGTCACAATAAAAGTTTTTACCTTTGCAAGGACTCTGCTGCCGCCAGAGCACCCCTGTTCCCTCCCACACCATTTTCCTTTTGTATCTTGTCTCTTTAGATTGTAAGCCTGAGGGCAGGGACCTGTCTAAGATTAATATAATATTGTAACCCGCCCTGAGACCTTCGGGTATAGGGAGGGATAGAAATATAAATAAATAAATAAATAAATAAATAAATAAATAAATAAATAAATAAATAAATAAATAAATAAATAAATAAATTGGTTACACTACCACATCTTTTCGTTGAGAATGACTTTGCTGCTTCAAATACCAATAAATCTTACTTAACCGTACTTAGGCCTTTAGTTCATGAAAAATATAATTTTAAAGTTCTAAAAGTCAGTGACTAACTAAGAAGTATGTACTAATGTAATTCTTCTCCACAACTTTAGAGCCTAAGCCATATTGCAAGATAGTAAATAATAACAGTCTGAATTTCCTCTATGAATTCATGTGCATAGGAAAACAGCATGCTGAGGAGAAAGATAAGCTAAAAGCTCCCCAAGGAGTGCATTGGTATTATGGAGTAAGAGCAATAAAATAACTCTGTTGTGGACTACTTTCATTATGAATCTTCATTACTGTTATAAAGAGATGTTATCATCTTATAAAATTGTCAGATATAAATCACCCTGGAAATTGAAGGAATTGTTTACTGTTCTTTTCTTTTCAATTACAGTGTGCAGAAAATACCAAGTTCTTAGTGAGGGCATCTTACCTAGAGATCTATAATGAAGACATCAGAGATCTCCTTGGTCCAAACACCAAACAAAAACTGGAGGTGAGGACACCAGACTTGCAGACTTAGTTTGAAGTAAGTCCCAAAATAGAATAAAATAAAATAAATCCAGAAACCAGAACTCTCTCAGTTCACTCTGAGCAAAATAAATGGGACAAGGAATGTGCATTATGAGCACATGAATTCAAAGAAAAGTAATGATCTGAAGAGAAAGATTTGTTGGGTTAATTCAATATGTGAAATAGATCCTTCCTGTACATAGGTCTTGAGTAATGATAGTCCCTCTTCTGCTTGCTTAATTGGCCTCCTAACGTTCCTTTTTACCCAGCATCAGAATAAGGGAAGATACTATTTCAGGTTAACCGGATGTCTGAAAGGAACCTAGGAACAACCTAGTAAAATAGAAGGTTCTTTCTGCATTGGGCCTTAATCCACATTATATTCCAGAATAGGGGCGTACCATGGTGGCACAAACTATGGAAGACTATGGAGGACCTATTGTAATCTGTACCAGCATCCAGATGGCATGGCCTATTTCAGGATATAATCTGAAATAAGGCCCCATGCAGAAAGGGCCCCAGAGTAATAGTGCCTTGTACTGTTTGCTTGCTTAGCATTGTCTCCATTAAACTTTCCTAACCCTGTTGAATATCCTGCATGCAAAATCTGCACTCTTTATCACCCAATTGCAGTCCTTTCCCACCTTCTTCCTAAAACACTGTTCCTTTTCTTAGATATTATGAGCAGATGGCAGGTAATCCTGCCCCCCAAAAATCCAGTCCAAGTCTGAACAATCTAACAAACTACCTCTGCTAAAGCATCTAGCCCCATTCACATGGGCCAGTAAACACTGATGAAAAACCTCCTTTTTATTTGGTGATAAAAGTAGAAATTTAAGATTATGGAGAATTCAGCACAGGGCCCTTTTCAGCAGCATTCTTTGGCAAGCACAAAATATTCATGCAAACAATACCCCAGGGAACATTGTGTCAAGTTTGCCCAGTGTGAGTGGGGTCTGTAACTTGATATCAAGGAGCACAGAGGTTGAGGTAGAAATAGTGAAAATATGAAGGAGAGCTTTAACTAGGACATGTGGAACTACAAAGACTGAAAAAAGCTCTGGCCGCATTCCCATTACAAGCTTAATACGTTTTCCGTAAACCAAAATAATAGAGCCGGATGCAAACAGGAATTTGCCTGATCCCATTACTTTCAACTTAATCGCGTTCGATCCGGATTCTGAGGATGGTACGTGGCATACATGACTCAAGGGGGGACTCAAGTGGCTACTTTCTAAAAGCTGCTTTTCAGGGCTGCCCTGCCCTCTTCCTCCTGGCGTGAACGTGCCACCCATAAGGGACCCCTTCAGGGAGCCTAGCTGGGTGGCTGCCACTTGCCTGGATGGAGGAAAAATGGCACCGGGCAGCCAGTGATTCTTTCCCCTCCTCTCCCCATTGTCCAAGGCACACAGCAGCAGTGGCAACTAAAGCTCCCTTCGCCCAGTCACCGCCACACCTTAAAAATATTCACATATCTCCCAGAACCTGCAGCCGCTTTCCTTTCTTTTCCCTTTCTAAAGGTC
>MTQE01002560.1:2375502-2393316 GCA_014337955.1 Aspidoscelis marmoratus
TTTTTACAGTAAAATCACTATCTTTGGAAGCAAGCTGTTGGGGGAGGGAACTCCAAACATGTATTCTCATCCCACTAAAACGGTATGGTTCCCACAGTAAGAAATGTAAAACGTTTCAAATGCACGAACTGGAGCGTGACCTGTTGAAATGAGTGTTAACATTTACAACGCTTTGGGGCAATTTAACATGCAGAAAGTGTGTTAAGCCAACCCGACACGGGGCCCGCGAGGATCGAAATCATTTCGAAACCATTTTAAGCTTGTAATGGGAATTCACCCTCTTTGGATGTGACTTCTGAAAGGCTTTATTGGTCAAACTAGATACCAAAGACGAAGGTGACTGTTGTGAATATTGTGGTGGCATTTATATACTGCTGAACTGAAACACACACACCCCCAAAGTTGTTCTCATTGTTACAGTATCAACTCATAAATTTCTATCACATTCAAGAATGGAGGTCTGTCTGTCACTCACAGAACCGGAGACAACACTGGCTTGAATGAATCTGGACTAGTTCTTGCCTTGTACTTTTTCCTCTTAAGTGGGAGAAACTTTCCCACTTTCTGGAAAAAAAGTCTATCCCAGTATTGCTACTTGAAAAAAATGCTAGGAATTTTATCTGGGACTTCTGTTGCTAAGCTTATATTCCATCCGAGCTCTCGTCCCTTCTTATGAAACTCCTTCTCCAGGTGTGTTAACATTATTGGAGGATAGAGATGTGCCAGGTCAGTTCATTTTTAAACAGTGTGGTTTGAAGTGAACCAACTCCTGTTCAGATTTGAACAGAATCAGTGGAATCCATCCAAACCAGTCAAACAACCTGATTCAAACTGAATTGAGTTAATATTTTGCCCTTTTAAAGGGCATTTAAAGTCTTTTTAACCACTATTTTGAGAAATTGAAAAGACTCAGACTTGTTTAAGGTTAAAATCAAAGTGACTTGAGACTATTAGAGCCTGCTTGAGGCTGAACCACAGTGTTTAGGTTCATCCACATCTCTCCTAAAGAATGTAAGGTTTATATTTCCACTTCTAGTGACAAATTCAAAAAAAGAGAATAGATGAATACTTGTCCAACAGTGCCACAAGTATATAAACTGGTCCAATTATTTGGAGCTGTTGTTTGCCTACAAAAGTGCATGACACCCATGGATCGTCTTGCTTATAGCTGATAGGAAGAGGTTTAGCAGTCAAACATGTTTCTAGTACCTTCTCAGGATAGCAGGATTCATAGGTAAATTGCTCAGTCTGGGTATAAGAGAGTTCTCCTTTTTAGGTAGCCCTTCAGCTACTGGTCATTTCTGAATTCATGGGTCTGTGTAACTTTTGCTGTAATGTTTGCTGTGATGGCCTTCCTTGCAGCTGAAGGAACACCCAGAGAAAGGAGTTTATGTGAAGGGCCTGTCACTGCACACAGTACACAGCATCACACAGTGTGAGCGCATCATGGAGATAGGATGGAAGAACCGGGCTGTGGGTTATACCCTGATGAACAAGGACTCCTCTCGTTCCCACTCCATCTTCACCATCAACATGGAGATCTACGTTGTAGGTAAAAATGGACTATTTCTAAAGTGAGGCGCGTTAGAGACCAAAGCATAAAACCATTTCTCTGAATACTGTATAAATAGGACCCGAAAGGCTAAAGATGGCAGTTCCATAAATACAGGTTCTGTGCCTGAGTTGGGAACAGAAAAAAATGAAATGGTTTAGTATGAAGCCATAATCCACAACTGATTTGAGGAACTTGTGCTGTTCAGTACTGGTCAAATGGAACTGTTCCGAGGTGTTCTGTGGCAACAGCCCCCCACCCCCACATATATACAGCTTGGTGGTAGATGAAGATCTTATGGAGCTGTGTTGCATTGCTGTATCATAACTATCCCAGTGAACAGCTCTGGAACAATTGCACAATGTTGCTTCTGACTTGGGAAGGCTGGGTCTGAGGGAGCAAAGGGTGAAACTAGGTTACTGAAAGAGGAAGAGCATGTTGTAGCACTTAAAATTGCAGGGGGAACAGGAATTACTGTTGTGTCTTTAAAAAAAAAGCCTTACAAAGAGGAACCTCACAGGCAGCAATACCTGGCTATAATTATCAGCTTTTAAAAGCTAAGTACAGGTACATGCAATAAAATTAAGAACTATTAAAAAGAATGCAGCTAGGAGGAACGTTGCCACATTGTACAAGAGATGTGATGATTGTCTGGATCCATTCCAGGCTAGTTTAGGAAAGGGTTCAACATAGAAACTGTCTTGGTACCTGTAGTTGGTAACCTACTAGGTTATTGTCTCATTTTGTCCTTCCATGTAGTATAATCAGAGCATCATGGAAACAATTTTTTCTTTTGAATTAGTTGAGCCTGAGATTCTATATTAATTAACATGTATTTAAAAAAAGATAAAGGCAAGCAGCCTGCAAGATAAAATAAAATATGATAGCTTACTTATTTACCTAAAGTCCCACTGAGCAAACTTAAGAAACAGCCTCCCTTTTGCAGAGAGTCAGAATTACTTGGCATTCAGGGATGCTATTTAAGATTGCCTGAGAGCTTCTTAAGATATGAGCCAGCAAATGGTAAGTTCTGAGGGGATCATCTTAGGAAATTGGCAAGTAGGAAGGCTGGACCCAAGTATTTCCTCAAGTGATGTGAAGTGTTAATTGTTTAGGTTATGTTCTTGGATTGGTGGCTCTGTCAAACTGGTTCAAGAACTGAGCTCAGATGCTTTCATTACAGATGAGAGAGGCCAAGATCACTTGAGGGCTGCAAAGCTCAATCTGGTGGACCTGGCTGGAAGTGAGAGGCAGTCCAAAACAGGAGCTGTTGGGGAGCGTCTCAAGGAGGCAACCAAAATCAACCTCTCTCTCTCAGCCCTTGGAAATGTCATTTCGGCCCTGGCAGATGGCAGGGGTAGACACATCCCCTACCGAGACTCCAAACTGACCCGGGTGCTGCAAGACTCACTCGGAGGTAACACCAAGACACTCATGGTTGCATGTCTTTCTCCTGCGGACAACAATTATGATGAGACTCTAAGCACTTTACGTTATGCCCATCGAGCCAAGACCATACGTAACAAACCCCGGATCAATGAGGATCCTAAGGATGCTCTGCTGAGGGAATACCAGGAAGAGATCAAGAAGCTGAGGGCCATCTTGACTCAGCAAATGAACATAAGTAACTTACAAGGTAGGAATTCTTCAGCAAACTCTTTCATCTGTGGCTGAATTGTGACAATCCATATTGCTTGCCTTGTTAAAGGTTTGATCAGTAGCAATAATAACAACAGAAACTTTTCTAAAATGGCTGCTTCCCCTTTTTTCAGTCAACACATCTTACAAAAAATTTGTTGTATATGCCCTTTACAGTGAGTAAAAAAACAGATACATGCCCCATATAGCATGTTTGTAGTGCCATGGAAGAGCCTGAAGAGCATGGTTACCTCACAGCTACACAAACATTAGGCCGGCTCCAAAGTCCCTCCGAAGTTGCCTTCGAAGATTAGCACAGGCTCCGAAGAGGACCCCGTGCGAGAGCAATGCCTTTGTCAAAGGCTCTGGAGGATCTTTGAAGTTTGTGGCAAAACACATGGGGTGACAGGCAGGCCCCATGTGGGTAGATCCGGATTCGCCACATGGGTGCTCTGGCGTTTCCACAGCAGGCAGGCTAGCACCCATTGCTATTGGGTGCTAGACCACCCATGGAAATGCATTGGGTACTAGATCTGGATTAAGGGAAGTACCCATTCCTTAGATCCGGATCTTCTGAGATCCAGATTAAGGGATTAAGGAAGATCAGTGGAAGAACACCCTCTATTCGATTGTAGAGGAGTAGAAAGAGTCACTGGAGTCTGTTTTCACACAGAGAATTTAATATATACACATTGTCACTGGGAGTATTTTAATATCTGTAAACCTTCTGTAGCACTATGTGAAGACTAGGAACTGCACTGCTGATCTCATAGAAACAAATAGCTGCCCTAAGTTATGCAGCTCCTTTTCCACACTGGACTCATAATTATGATCACATTTCCACAGAATCCCCCAGAGCAACCTAATAGTTTTAGCACTAGTTTGGATTACCTCATCTGCTGCTCCAGCTGCACCTGTGCCTGTCACTATAATCTTGTTGCTTCTTTTCTTAGCTGGCAGCTAAGGCTTCTTATTGTAATCATAAAATGGGGCAGAGACATAGAAGTCAGCAATCTGCTGGAAATGGGAGTTCCACTGACATTATCTTTTGTTCCAGAAAATCTCTATGGTTACTAGGAGGCAGAAAGTTTAAGGATCACTGATACTTCCCACTGTAAAAACTAATGCATTTCTCAGGAAACCTCCTAAGAAGACCAAGTAGACATCTTCCCTTTTTGAGGAAAGACGTCATAATGTCTTCCATCACTCACCTTTTGATTGTGTAATCAGTGGTAAGGATTAGGCCTTTCCTGTTAATTTTTGGAGAAATCTCCATGGGTCTCAGTACAGCTGCAACTAGTATTCCATTCACTGGAGGCAGAATTAAGGCTGCACACTGGGCATCGGCTGGGTTAATCAAGGCTGCCATGCCTGCAGCACCAGGCAGAAGGCTAGCACAGCCTTATCCTGTTAAATGTGGAATTGTCCTGTCAGCACTGTAATTTAAATGACAGAGCTTTCGTTGTAAAGATTTCTTTTTAAAAAAGGAAGCTTCCCTCCAACAACTATGTCGGCACTGCATGTGTCCCACAATTAAAACATTGGGAAAGTCTTCTAACATATTTGTGATCAATGGGGACTGTATCAAAGCATTTGGAAACAAAAATCCCCTGAGAATTCAGGAGAACGTGGCCAAAATGGCTTTGTTACTTGGCTCAGGATCTAGCGCCATGGAAAGCCTCTGTCTTCTAAGTTACATCCTTTTCCTTCTTCCTCAGTGGAGTCGCCTCACCCATTAATGCATGAGACCTCTCAGCCTGAAGTGAAACCAGAGCCCTCTCCTGAAACTCTGGCAGATATTGAGAAAGAAAAACAGCAAATTAGAGATGTAAGTCACCATAACCTGTGAAATGGGGAAGGCTGACAATGCAGGGTTCCTGAGAAGTGTCCTGGTGTCCCTCAGTGGTTATCAGAATGGGGCCAAGCTGCTTTATTTCAGAAGCTCTTTGGTGCAGTCAGCATTTCCCCGAAGAAGTCAGTGGCTAACAGCTTCTGAACTGTTGGCAAGAAAACCGCATGGGTCCTTGTAATCATAAAGAGTTGAGCCCAACTCAAGGGTATATTTACCCCTAAATTAATTTAGTAGGGCTTCTTCCAGGCTTTCTGCAATAATTTTTATTGGTAAATCTCCTTGGGTTTGAGCATTACTTATTCTGTTTCTGTAGAACCTCTCAAGCCGGGTTCCCATTATAAGCTTATTTCAGTTTCAAAACGGTTTCAATCCTCGCAGTTCCCACGTCAGGTTGGCTTAACACGCTTTCCGCATGTTAAATCGCCCCAAAGCATTGTAAATGTTAATCCTCATTTCAACAGGTCTCACTCCGGTTCGTACGCTTGAAACGTTTTACATTTTTTACTCTGGGAACGGTACTGTGTTAAGGGGTGAGAGTGTGTGTTTAGGGTTTCCCTCCCCCAATAGCTTGCTTCCAAAGACAGTGATTTTACTGTAAAAATCCACCCCTTAAAGCAGCCGCTACACTGTAGCAATATACCCACTTCACACCTGATAACAATGTTGCAATTTTGTGAAAGTTCTGACCTTTAAAAAAGGGAAAGGAAAGGAAAGCAGCTGCTGGTTCTGTTTTTAAGACTGTGACTGTGGAGTGAGCAGGCGAAGGGGGCTTGAGTTGCCGCTGCTGCTGTGTGCCCTGGGCAATGGGGAGAGGAGGGGAAAGAATCGCTGGCTGCCCGGTGCCGTTTTTCCTCCATCCAGGCAAGCGGCAGACACCCAGACACCCAGCTAGGCTCCGTAAAGGGGTCCCTTATGGGTGGTGTGTTCATACCAGGAGGAAGAGTGCAGGGCCGCCCCGAAAAGTGGCTTTTAGAAAGTAGCCACTTGAGTCCCCCCTTGAGTCACATACGCCACATACGATCCTCAGAATCCGGATCAAACGTGATTAAGTTAAAAGTAATATGATCAGGCAAATTTACATTTGCATCCGGTTCTATTATTTCGGTTTAGGGAAACCGAATTAAGCTTATAATGGGAACGTGGCCTCAGTGACAGTGTTTATTTAAAGTTGGGACTCTTCAAAATGTAAAATGTTTATTTATTTATTATATGTTATTACTCTTGAGGAAAATCTATGCCTCTTCCCTCTCCCTACAAGTCCTACAGAGCAGGAAAGGACCTAGTCACAGTATCTAATTTTGTGCCAAATGTGTGCAAACCGAATCAGCCATTTACAATACATCCTGTGTTGTTTACTCTTCATGTAAACTGTGTAGGCAATTTGTGAGGCAATTTGTGCAAATGCAACATTGTATTAGAGTCATTGTTATCTAGAAGGGCTATTGAAGGACGCTTGTAGTGCAAGTGATTTTCATATCACATGCTAAGTAGTATTACACAGAAGAAGTATTTCGATAGGGGGGTTTTGTGGGGGGGGGGGTTGTAAGTGAAACTAGGCTCAGATTTGGCCCAGATTTAAAATGCGCTATGCTATGTTTCCCCAGCTGCTTTTCTTAACCTTTTCAGGAGTATGAGGAAAGGCTTGCCCGACTGAAGGCTGATTATGAAGCTGAGCAAGAATCTCGTGTCCGGCTTGAAGAGGATATTAGTGCCTTGAGAAATGCTTATGACATGAAGTTCAGCGTTTCAGAAGAAAATGTCAAGAAGGAAGCAGGTATGAATATGTATCAGATATATACGTGCCCAAAAAGGTGCGGATTCTGAATCCAAGAATTTTGATTCTTGAAATTTTCATGCTAGATGGAATTTCAGAAACCAAAGCAGCTGTGAATAACAATTCCAAAAGTCAGAAGGTTCTGCTTGTCCCTGACATGAATAATAGAAGCAGAATAAATTGTGCAAAGTAGTAGTAGTAAGAGAACAAATGATCTTTTTGGTGAGCAGGTCCCAAAAGGGGGTGCTGAGAAATAACTCTTTTATTTCTGTGAGCCTGTTTGTTGTTAGAGCCAGACACTTGTTGTTAAAGGGTGTCAGACTCTTAGTTTCCCAGTTTGAGTCTGCTGTCCTACACTAAGCCAGCTGGGTGACCTTGGGCTAGCCACAGCTCTCTTTCTGACCCCTCTCAGATGTATTTTGTGGTGCAACGAAGAGAAGGTTTGTCAGACACTTTGAGTCCCCTAGGAGTGAAAAAAGTGGGGTAGAAAAACTACTTTTTCTTCTTCTGCTGCTACTACTACCACCACCACCATAACAGTCTATGTGTCCCATTATGCTGTTAATATGAAACTGCTGTGGATAGATCATTCAGAAATTTTACTACTATTCGGTGAAAGACAGCCTGAAAGAGATTCTTTAGATGGGGGTGGGGACATTTGTAATTTCTATACTAAATAGTTTACAAAGCATCACCAGATTTCCCCATCAAAAAAACTCCTTGATATCACAATACCATATGCCCAGTGTCCTACTACAGAATTAAGGATAGTTTGCCAGGTGTGCTAAACTTATGACCTGGCATTTTTCCCAATTGTGTCTTTTGATCATATGTCTGATTACGTAATGCTATAAAATTTAATTGGCAGTATGGTTTTTCAATTTAAGTTTTAAATTTCAGATGATGTCATTAATGAGACAGTGTATGTCTTCTAAGCAATAGTTGTTCAGGAACTTGGCTACCTCTGTGTATTTCAAGCAGATCCATTTCACTCTGTGTCTTAATCTTAGTTTATTTGACTGGGATCTCTAAGAAAGTACAAGAAACTGATGAGAAATCATGGCTTTCTTCAGTGCTTTGCCATTAGCAGCCCTATAGCTTAAGAGCCACTGACACTTTAGAAGTGGAATAGATTCAGATCAGGCCTCATACTTGAATACTTCAGCTCCAAAACTGGTTCTTGTTGAAAAATCCAGGAGTTTGGTAGAGATCCTCTTGCCCCTGCTGCTGGGTAAAAAAGTGGGAGAAAGCTGGGGTGCTTTAAAGAAGAAGTCTGCTTAGCATGAATGACAAAATAAATGGGGAAGCATTTGGATGGCAGCACGGCTGCAGTAGCAGCTCTGGCAAGCAGGGGCCCAGTCATTTCCTCAAAGGGATCCAGAGCTGACTAGGTGCCGCTGGTGGAAGCAGCCCACCATCACTTATGGATTCACATTATGGGATTGGGTGCTGCAGTAGCACTTCCAGATACGAGTCATATGTACAGATTTGAATGTTGATTTGTATCTGCTGTGCAGGCATTCATATTCGCTACACAGGCAATCGTGTCTGCTATGTAGGCCTTTGTGTCCAATACAGGCACTCGATTTGCTAAGTAGGCATTCGTATCCACTTCGAACATTCACCAAACATTCACAGTGGATATGAATCAAATGTGAATCTCACCACATTTTAAGTTGTTCCAGCTGTACAAATGTGAATTTTCTTTGCATTTGATTCCATTCAAGTCTAACATGAAAAAAAATTGTGCACATCTCTAGTGTTTATAGTATTGTTCCTAATTTGGCTATTAATCTGTTTTTAGGCTTCATTTAATTCTTTTTTTCTGTGAGCATTTTATAGACCGACCATTTTTGTTAGAAGCAGTTGCTCTTCTCAGCTTCTGGCTTAAATTTTTATTCCCACTTCCTTTGCTTCTCTAGAAACCACTCAGCCAGCTGAAACCACTGCTCCTGAAGCTCCATCACATACTAGCCATGTTGCAGAAACTGAAGTGTCAGCCAAGGTATCCTGAAATATAAATAAACTTTAATTGCTGCGCAGAAAACCCTTTCAACTTATTCTAAAACAGGGAGTAAAGATGGGCCAGGATCACGGCGTAATTGGGACCTCAAGACAGTAATGTAGAATAGTTCTATGATAGGAACCCTGTTTGAAATTCTAGAGGAGAAATGGGTATAACAGTAATAATAACAGACTGTATAAATCACAGGTTCTCAACCTTCCTAATGCCGCGACCCCTTAGTGCAGTTCCTCATGTTTTGGAGACCCCCAACCATGGGGGAGGGGCAGCTCAGGTGAGGATGGGGCAGGAAGGCGGGAGACTCGTCGCGACCCTTCTGAGAAGGTAGTTTGACCCCCAAAGGGGTTGCGACCCACAGGTTGAGAACCACTGCTCTAATATATTAAAACTACTGCGTAATCAGAAGTAATGGATTCCACTGACATCTTAAAACTGAACCTATTTGTTGTAGCACAAGCTTTAGTGCACTAAACCCATCTCTGGTTTATTGGGGAGGAGCCTAGGAAAGATACCCTCTTGGTACGTTTCTTTTCTGCTGCTGGTATTTCCCCTGAGGCCCCAAATGAGAGCAAACAGAGCTTGTATCAAATAGAAGCATGAACCAGAGCAAAGGGGGCTCTTGTCTGCAGGAGCAACTCTGTCCAGGTGGGGGCCTCAACAGCAAAAGCAAATAAACAAAACTCGGTAATCAGTTTGTCAGGTTTTTTCTTTTGTGGCTTTTTACTGTCGCCTGTGAAACTTATTTTAGAGGAGTGGTGACTGGCATGTAGCCTTCTCAATGCTGCCAAAGGACACGTCTCATTATCCCCTGCCAGTGAGGTTAGTGGCAAGGAATGATGGGATGTGTCACTTAGCAGCATTAGCGAATGCCGTGTCAGTTGTCCCTTCAATTCAAAGCTTGTGTATTTTATGTCAATGAACACAGAAAACAGTTTGGGTAGAGGGTGGGATAAAAAATGCAAATAATTAACCAAATAATCAAGCAAACTACAGCCATCAGTCACTGGTCATACAATGCTTTAGAAAGCTGTCCTTGTACATCTCCAGAGGATGAACTAGTCTTTCTTTATTTACTCCCAGTCCTCCCTGATGGACTGGCCAAGGCCCTGTCCCCATGCAATTGAAAGTCTGCTGGAACTCTTCTTTTGCCTCTGAGCGGCCCCATTCCAGGCTTTACAAGGCGCTTAGGGAGCTTAGGAAAGTGAGACACCCGCGATAAAATACATGCACTTTAAAGAAGAGTTCCAGCGCTCTTTCGGCGATTAGCGGGTTTTGCTCGCTATATCTGCCTTGAGGACGCTCCGTGGCAAAAGGGGCGTGGATTGCTTGCCTGCACACACAGCCAAAAAGCATTCACACATCTGAGAAAGGCAGCAGGTTCGCTTCCTTTCTTTGTAAAAAGAGCCAGAATTGCTCAGAATTGCAACATTGTTATCAAGTGATCTGTGAAAGCCCTAAAAGAGAATGAGCGAAGGATCGCACTGCCGATGCCTGCAGCCGCTGACTTTGCCGGGGCAGAAAGCCTTTTCTAACAGAGAACTGAGTGAAAGTAAGTGCTGAAAGTGAATGAATGAGCGATCATCTGCCTTTGCTAGGGGTGGGAAGCCGTTTCAGGAGACGGAGATCTGGCTATTTTTCCTTTTAACAAGAGAGGGGGCGGGGGAAAAAGATGCCCGGAAAGAGAAGACGGCTACCATGGGGACGGAAAGTCCGTTTAGATCGCGGCTACCATGGGGACGCTTATTCCGGAAGTGGAGGGGACTTCTAAAGTCAGCTATAACAGAGTGACGGCAGAGGAAGCCGAGAGGGGCTAATAAGTCTTTTGGGGACAGGGCCAAAATGTAGGATTGTAGGATTTGGAAAGTTGTCTGTCAATAAGCCTCAAACTCATGTTTGGTCCAGTGATGTTATGCTTTTTCCCAATGTCAGTCTCTACTTCCCTCTTATCTGCAGGAGCCTGAAACAGCTGAACCTGCAACGGTTCCCCTGTTAGAGCATGTGGAGAAAGTAATCAGGCCGGGGACACCTGGGGCTAATGTGACGGAGGAACTCCAGATGGCTGTGAGCCAGCAAGAAGTACTTGCCAGGTTGGTCAGAATGATGACAATTGAATTGGAACTATGTGGCTCAGAAATTAGTTAACAGAATTGTAGTTGCTGAACCCTTTGCCATGACTCAGTGGTACCCAGCAACAGATAGTATTTCACATCATCCTGGGACCCAGGTCAGGAAGAAGTAATACATATTGAAGCAATGTGTATTTTGGGAAAGCAAAGTATGTATTTTTGATCCTGGAAACTGAGCTGAATTTTTTGACTTGATCTTGCAAAAAGATGCATGTGCAAGGGGTGATCAGCTTCTACTACCATGCCTTTTCTTGGTGTCTGTCCTCCTTAGGTCTAGGAGTTAGCATATGGTTTGGCTATAGCTCTCTGGTATGATCTTCAGTGCCTGAGAACATTGGTTTTCAAATTATACCTTCTTCCTTGATAGATTTATCAGGTGTTCCTTAGAAATAAGATCAGTAATAGCCACTAAAGTCCCAAGTCCCCAATGAGCTGACCATCATCACTTCTCCTGCAGTGTGTTGGAATTGTCCAGGACTGAAAACAAACACAAAGCAAATGCCCCATTGCACCACAGTTTCAACTTCATGTTTGAAATATACAGCTAAGGGCTGCCAAGAAAAATCAGACTCCTCTTATGACTCCTCTTTCGATATTTTGAAAAATCAGACTCCTCTTTTGATATTTTTCCAGCAACTGAGTGAATCATTCTAACTTGCTCAGAGCTGCTTGAGAAGAAGGAGTAGTTGGCTTTTCTACCCCACTTTCTCAGCCATTTAAGGGGACCCAAAGTGGCTGATAAAGCTTTCTATTTTCCCCACAACAGACACCCTGTGAGTTGGGTGGGGCGGTGAGAGCTCAGGAGGAGAGCTGTGACTAGCCCAGTGTCGCCCATCTGGCTTCATGGGGGTGGGTGGAATCAAACCTGGTATTCCCACCTGGCTTGCTGACGACTAGACCAAACTAGGAAGGGAAGCAGCAACTGAGCTTTACTTCCTGGAGCACCTGCTAAGCACAGAGGTAGAAAGCATTGCACCTACTTGTGAAGAGCTTGAAAGGAAAGTCTGCTTCTCTGAGGGTCTTTTTTAAAGGTAAGAGGGTAGATGCTCCGGGGAGGAAAATACGCTGGTAGAAAATTCCTGAAAGGGGCATCTTAAGGCAGGTTCACAGCTTCTCAAGATTTGGCAGTGCCAATGGTCAACACTCCAGGATCCTTTGATTACAGGACTCCTCAGCAAACAGTATCATAGTGCAAGGGGACCTTGAGTGCAGAAGAGTTGAAAATCCGTGCCTGGAGCTAAAATTCTCCTCTGACTCTCTCAGATTGCAGATGCTGGAACAACAGGTGGTTGGAGGAGAACAGGCAAAGAACAAAGATCTAAAGGAAAAGCATAAAAGGCGGAAGAAAATAGCAGATGAGCGGAGGAAGCAACTGATGGCAGCTCTGCAGAAATCTGACCAGGATAGTAGTGACTGGGTCCTGCTCAATGTCTATGACTCCATTCAAGAAGAAGTGCGAGCCAAAAGCAAGTTGCTGGAAAAACTGAAGGAAAAGGTGATTCCCTCCAACCCCACTCCCCCAAGGCAGGAGCAAAATCAGTCTTATTCTACATTGAGTAAAGGTAGCTTTCCCCATCACGGATTTCCATGGACAAATCTTTGGCATTTCAACAATTGTCCACTTTCATGTACTTTAAGTGCAGTCATTCAGAAAGGATCAGAAGTGCACACATGCCTGCCCGCCCCCCGCCCCCCTTCCACATGCAAAGTGGCCATTTTAGCCTCAGGATTGGTTTTCACCCTGTCTGATAAAACTCGTGTTGAGCATTGGGTTTTCTCTAATAGGGACAAGTGTGATTTTACCCCTAAACAGTGGAGCTATGTTGGGATTGCCACACATACGTGTGACAATCCCAAGATAGCCTAGTGCTTTTTAACCTCTGCCTAGATGTGGCCAAAGAGAATTAACAACCAACCAGTCAACTGGCAATACATGTAGCCTCATGTACAACATAGGTACTGGGAACTGAGGCAGTATAGCCCCATACATTGCACCACACAGTGCTTCTCCTTTCAGAACACTATTTTTATGTTTCATCTCTGCTCTGTGGCAATACCTTTCTTCCTTTATTGTGTAGTTATAGTTGGCACTGGGTCTTTTGTAGCTACATGTACTTTTCAGAGGGAGCAGGTGAGATCCAAGATGTGGTGGGGTTTCCTCCCCCTGCATCCCATTTGGCTGACCAGGGGCACATATGCACAACTATCCAAGCATGAGAGCAACCCCTCCTTGCATTTTTGGCCCCAAAGAGCTATTCACTGTAAGTACCCAACTTTTCAACAAATAGTTAGAGATAACAATCTCTGTGTGCCCTATTGTAATAACTAAATCTGCACTCCAGTAATTGGAACTAGGATTTCTTGCTAAATACTTAATAGTGTGTTGGAATTAGCTGTCCAGCTAATACACACACTTTCAGTATGTACAAGGAAGACTTTTGATAGTGAGTACTTGATCCATTGGGGCTTCTTGTCCTTGCTAAATGCAGATAGTATTAGAATAAGGGACTGGGTTGGAGTTCAGGCTGAAAAGAGCCGCTCTGAACTGTGCTCTGCTTAGTACTCAGAATACCCAAGAAATGGGGAAATGGAATTGACAGAACTGCAGGAGAAAGTTTCTTGTTGGAGCCTTACCTTTAATTTTGCTAAATCAAAACACAGTCTATGGAGCTCTGTCTTTCCCCTGCCAGTGCAGTTTTGCCAGTCACTATTAGCCTGTAGATGTTGGTGGACCACAGTTCTCGGCATTTCGCCAATGGTGAAAATAGATGTTTTAAATGGACAAATGGCATAAAATGTACGATGTTCCCCTCATAGTTGGTGCAAGATGCCTGTGCTTTTTACTAGGAAAACTCTATCCAACTTCACATTGCTATCTGAGTAGGTAGAAAGAGTGTACCTCCTGATTCATCCTTGGATTAGCTGTGCCAGCTAATTCATGTTTCATACTGCAATTAGGGTTTCCACAGAAAACTGATTCTTTGTGGTTCAGATCCTATAATGAACTATTCTGGTACTGACAGCTTTTGATTTCTAAGCAGTAATTGCAGTATTATCTGCATACGTGCCTGTTCTGAAAATTCTTGTTCTTATTATCATACTTGTCTAAATGTCATAGCTGCGGGCTGCTGAGACTGAAATCAAAGATCTTCAGTCAGAATTTGAACTGGAGAAGATTGATTATCTGGCCACTATCCGTCGTCAAGAACGGGACCTCATGCTCTTTCAGCAGCTTCTGGACCAGGTGCAGCCTCTCATACGGCGGGACTGCAGTTACAGCAACCTGGATAAAATCAAGAGAGAGTCTATTTGGGATGAAGAATCAAGCTGCTGGAAAATCCCAGAGCCTGTCACTCAGAAGACTACTCTCCCTGCAGGTGAGGAGAGCAATCACAGATCCACCATGTTGCACTGCTTGTCACTCAACATGCCAGTATGTCTCTCCATTAACTTTCAGAAATCTGAAGTAGAAGATATTGGCACTACATTACTAAGAAGCTTGACGCACGAGCTCCTTTCATATTTGTATCTAGGAGACCAAAGCTACAGTGCTGTGATTTCTGTAAAGCTAAGCAAAAACGGCCTTCCAACATGTTTTTGTGGTTTTCACTTTCTTGGTTTACAAAATTCCTAAGGAACTACTGCCTATCCTATTTCCTTCAAAATCCTTGCCATTCTGGAGCTGTTAAATTTTTCTGGCCCCAACCTTTTACACAGTAAAATGAAGATCTCCAAGCTCATTGAATTTAGGCTAACAAGATATGTGATAAAATGAAGCCACCTTCTAATACTGAAAGAATTATACAGCAGTGGTGGCTCATGAATCGGGAACAAAGAGTAGTGGCAGAGGTATGAAACTCTACCTAGAGATCTAATTTTCATCTCTCCATGCTTTGTTTTGGTCTATCAAAGTGCAATTCAGGGAGATAAAGGGTGTAATCAGACAGGACTTTTTTTCAATCTCTTCTTTTAGAAAATGCACCCCTTCTGTAGCTGTCCCAAAAAAGGCATTCAAATAGTAAAAAGAATAATCTTATCTCATATTTTCACATGTTTCCCTTCCTTCATCTCTAACTCTGGCAAGGCCTTCCTTACAACAAGTGCTCACCACTGCTTGGATGCTGACCGCCCAGTTTTCTGGGTCCCTGATTGGTTACTGACTGGCAGCGTTTGTTCCCAGGCTGCAGTTGTCTAGATTTCCCTCCTCTGTGCCCCCTCCCAATGTGACTGAAAGGAAGAGTTGCCACTGGTCTTACAATTTCCCATCCCATTAAGGGACAATCTTTCCAAAGCTTCAACATGTGGTAAGGCTCATGCAGTGGTAAGTTGTCTGCCGTCCCTGACTCCATGATGTACCCTTTAAATGTGTCTGATTACATCCAGAATGAAGCTTCTAGTAGAGTCCCCTTATCCTCAGTCATACTCAGGAGAAATGCACCATAGATTTGCATCTTCGTGCCCTTCCACACTGCCCTGCATTCCCAAGTATAACTCAGGTTTCTGTAGCCCAGTGGCTTAAAAAGTGTTTTGGAAAGTTAGGTTCATGCTTCAATAGAGCTGTGCATTGAAACTGACCGACAAAAAAAGAGAGAGACCAACAACCACTCTTTCTCAAAGGGCCTCCCTAAACCAGGACAGAGTGGGTTAACGCACAGCGTTCCCCTCCAGCCCAACCGTTTAACGGAGCTCTTTTCCCCTTTCTTACAGCAGTTTCATCCTTGTCACAGACCAAAGCAGGAAGGAAGAGTTCATCATCTGACAATGGAGATTCAGCAATAATGGTAAGCAGTGCCACAGAGAATAGGTTACCATATCCATATGGTGTGTACCTCATAAATTATTAGCATGCCCTATCAGTAGTTTAAAATGTTCAGATGAACAAGAAATCTGCACACCTTAAAGATTAGCAGATTGGTGCATAATGCAGCAACAAGACTACTGTTTGGAATTGCTGGCCAAATGCATATCACTTCAGTTGCACTGGCTGCCAGTTTACTATTGAGCCCAATTCCAGGTGTCAGCATAACCTAATAGACCTAAATGGCTTTGACCCAAAATATCTAAAGGGACATCTCCTTTCTCATAGACCTCCCCAGGCAGGGCCTCTTGGCTGTACCACCACCTACAGAAATTAAAGGAGTGGAGGTGCATGAGAGGTCATTTTTTATGATAACCCCTAATTTGTGGAACAGCTTCCCCTCTGCAAATTGGCATCACTGAACTTCATGGATTATGCATGCATTGGTCAATCCTGAACCGAAGCCTGCATGAAGTCTGGACTCAAGCTCTCAGCTACAGTGTGCGCTGCAGTGGTGACCACGTTCCCCATTCGGGGCAACCCCCCTGTTTTCCATTATGTTTTCCAAGAGAATATCTGCTGCTTTCTTGCAAACTGACCCCCATGTGCTGCAGCCTTGGATATTCATTCATATCATTTTCAACCATGAACTAATCTTGGTATATCCTTTATACACTTTAATCAATGGTTATTAAAATGGGTGCCTAGGTACAATCTCCAGATTGGAGAGACAAGCAGGATGCCTTTAAACGCCATTTGCCGGGATTGAAGAGCAGGTTTTGCCTTCACCTTTTGCTTGAGATGCCCATAAGCAATTGGTGGGCCACTGTGTGGGGCTGGATGCTGGACTAGATGGGTTGTGGCCTGATCCAGCACAACTCGTTATATTCTTGGGCAGTGCCTCATTGGATTAAACCTCCAAGTATTGTAATCTATTCTTTTCTGCATCATGCATTCGTCAATTCAGAATAGACTAATGTGTACATAATCCACTTTGTTCAGTGAGATCAGTTCAACTTTAGCAGCATATCACCTGCTATTGGTTCTAGTTATTCAGATCTCTGCTACTAATTCTTCTTAGTTGTCTTTCCCTCTGCCCACATCTAATTAAAGTCCTTGTGAGTATTTCTGTAAGCGTTTAAACTTTTATTTAAGACTGAGAACTCATTCTGGATAATTCCTTTAGATTATTTTTTTGATCTGTAACCTAACATTTCATTTCTGGGCAGTAGCAAGGAAGCTGAACAGAGAATTAAAACAGTCATAGTAAAGTGAATCTGATGGAATGGGGTTTAACTCCAGGTGTTAACCCTAGAGATGTGCACGAATGTCATAACATTCAAAATTTGTACAAATTCAGACATGTTTTGATAAATTCATACGAAGCTTCGTTTCAGATTCATATGGGATCTGTATGGGATTCATATGGGATTTGCAGAGGGGAATAAATTTGAATTTGTATTGAACATTCCTATCAAATTCGAACCTTACCACACTTGAAAGGGATCCATTTGAACAAATACAAGTTTTCTTGCATTCAGTTTGAATTGAATATAAAGAACTTCATGTACACCCCTAGTTACCTCTAGTTCCTGCATCTGTAATTCACAAGAGTATGTTCTTTGATGACTAAAGGATGAAAAAACATAAACAATTCTTTGTGACCTTCTAACAGGAGGAAGACCGCTACAAAGCAATGCTGAACAAGAGTGACAGCGAGAACATTGCTAATAATTATTTCCGCTCAAAACGAGCAAGCCAGATCCTCAATGCTGATTCTGTGAAGAGCCTTGGTAAATTGCTTTGTATGTTCTTTGCTTTTTTTCATCTAAAGGCAGCCCCCCTCCTTCAACATCCCGTGCTGTAGAGTAGCCTGTTTTATGCCTGCCCTCCACTTGGATCTTCTTCAAAACATCCCAAGGTATAAAGTGAGTTCATCCCTCCCCACATCTGGATATTTTATTGGTTCCAAAAATAATGCAGTTAGGCTCCTTCCCCAAACAATAAAAAGTCTGTTAAAAAGGTTCTTTTGCCTCTGAGCACCCCCATGC
>MTQE01002560.1:2400538-2413458 GCA_014337955.1 Aspidoscelis marmoratus
TGAATTCGAGATAACGACGTCGTGGGGATGCGGCCAAAGTGGCTGACAAACCATCCGTTCTTCTCCCCCCACAACAGACACCCTGTGAGGCAGGTGGGGCTGTCAGCGCTCAAGAAAAAAAGCTGTGACTAGCCCAAGGTCACCCAGCTGGCTTAGTCGAGTACAGAAGTGAACTGGGACACTAGCAGATAAGAGTCTGGAACTCTAACCACAAGACCAAACTGGATCACTGTATTGAACTTCTCAATGATGGATAGAATCAATAGGTCTGAAGCAGAAACTGATGGATTCCACCATTCCAACAGGTAGTATTTTAGTAGTTCCTCCCCTTTACTCAAAGCTACCTGTATTATATGTTAAGAAGCCCATAGTGAACAATAGCTTTTTTAAAAAAACTTTTCTCTGATTTGCTTTGCTGTTTGTATCATATCCATCAAGATTGCTGAACATCCTGTCTGCTAAATGAAGTTACCTGCAAAATCTTGTGAAAACTGACATCTCAGGTTGAAAAATAATCCTCTTCCTCCCCAGGATGGGTTACACCATCTCCAGGAAGGAGGGTTTTAGATCTCATAAACGTTTCGGGGCAAGGAGGAGAGGAGCAGCTGAATGAAGAAACGGTGCATTTTATTTTCAGCAGACGGACAGGTTGTTGGTTCCAGCTGGTCAGATGGCTGTACCTGCCATCACGTTTCTCCTTATCCTGCCCAGTTTCAAGGCTCAGTTGTGTCCCTTCTAAGCAAGACCTTCTGTTCCTTTATTTTTACACCATGCATGAAATGGGAAAAAAAATATTGGAGGTGGAGAACACCAGGTAGATGGCACTCATCCCACCAAATGCAGAAATGAGAAAAGGATGGGATATACTCACGACCAATGCTAACGTTTCTTCCTTTCCCTCAGCCCTCCCACAAAGCCTGGCTGGTAATTATCCCCACCCCCAGGCCTCTGAAGGTATGCAGCGGCACAGATGGTGAATTTATTCACCACAACAAAAAACAGACAGTAAGGCAGATGGAGATACAAAGGAAAGAGGAACATGGCGCTGGGCAGCACCATCCCACTAAATGCTCACAAGCTCCAGCAATGGTCAGAGAGAGGATGGAAAGCCCTCCCTCTGCCTGGACAGGAACAGTGGATTGCCACATTCTCACTCCAAAGTTGTAGTTTGACTAGGGGGCTGAAATGTCCCTAGACCTGTGATAATCTGTGTGATGGTTTGGGAGCTGTTCCTTTAAGAGGGAAGTTGCTAATGTAGAGCGGAAGATGCAAAACAGCTGTGAGCCAAGAACTTTATAACCAAGATAAAACTTTATTAGTAATTAACTGAAGGATGAATGATAAAAATGAAGGAATGTAGATTGGGGAGAAAAGAAGTGACATGGAGTGTGCTGTTTAAAGTGTGCTGTTGCTGGAGAAAAGAGAGAAAGAGGAAGCCACGCAGACCAGAAGATATTGGAGAAGCTGATAGCAGAGCTGAAGGCAGGAGACACAGAGGGCTGCCCAGGAAAGAACTGATGGGGTGTTTTTCCACTGTCAATTGTACCCATTTTTGCACCCATTTTTGTACCTTTTGGCTGTGAGCTGGATGATCCCATTTCCACTACGGTATCCATTTTGAACTCGATTGTTTCCACTGCTGTGGGGGAAATCCAGATCTTTTTGGCCTTTAATCCGGATTTTCTGTAGACCCCATTAATGGGGTCTACAATGGGGTCTTCTGCCAGAAAATCCAGATTAAAGGGAGCCTGTTTCCACTGGAAACAGGCAATGGGGTCCAAAGGAGGCTAGGGGGAGGGGATGCACCTTTGACCCCACCCCAACATTGGCTTCGAAGTCACTTCAAAGTCACTTTGAAGTTGACTTCACATTCACTTTGAAGTGACTTTGAAGTCAGCTTCGAAGTCCCTTCAAAGCATGAGCTCAACTTCGAAAGTTGAGTTCATGCTTTGAAGTCACTTCGAAGCTGACTTTGAAGTCACTTCGAAATCACTTCGAAGTTGCTTCAAAGACTGCCCCACCCCCTGCCCCCCAAAACACCTGGGGTAATGGACCGACCCCTTGTGGGCTGATCTGGATTCTCCAGATGGGCACAAAGCTGTTTCCACAGCAGGGGTGTTAGCACCCATTTCTAATGGGTGCTACACCTCTTGTGGAAACACATTGGGTGCTTCCCTTAATCCGGATCTACTAGATCAGCTCTGCTATCAGCTTCTCCAATATCTTCTACTAGATCTGGATTAAGAAATGTACCCATTCCTTAGATCCGGATCTTCTTAGATACAGATCTAAGGGCTGCAGTGGAAAAACACCCATGGTGAAGAGGCTTGTAACTCTGTGAGGAAGAAAACAGATTGCTCTATCTGAACATTACCCAGTGTAGGAAAGAGACTTGTGAGTGTATATAGTTGTAAATATTAAAAGAAGGCAAGGAAACATTTGGTGATGGTTAGTTGTCACTATCCTTCTTGTAAATAAGTCTTGCTGTTGTGTTCTTTGCTCCCTAGAGGGTTTACTTGCATCTCACCTCAGTAACAAACCTGTTACAATCCAGATACTGGCTAGGTTGCATTTCAACTCTAACCAGAACATTCTTGAAGAAAAAAGGGAGTGGACTGGAGCTAGAAAGCATTGGGTGTGGTAGGCTGCTGCACATTTTGCCCTTATGAGCCAACCACTCTGATTTCTATACTGTGGCATTCATAATTGCAATATAAAATGTGGAACTTCTTTCATTAAGGTTTGCCCAAATGGAAACAGATGAGAGGAGTCTGCTTTTCTGGCTGATTTACAACTCAGTCGGAACCTCATTTCTTACTCTTTTTGGTGCTTACGCTGTTGAAAAGATGGTAATATTGCAACATTAGCCACAGAGTCTTATGAATTTCTCCTGCCGCCGGTAATCTGTCTTTAATTTTCCAGACAGTGGAGTTACAGTGTTATTGGAAGCTCATAATTGACACTGAAGCAAAAATTGCTAGTGTTGCTTTTTTTTCGCCCCAGGGATTTTAAAACATTGCACAGTTGTGAAATAATGTACGTCACAGTGGGCAGTATGGTAATGGATTGTACCTTTTCACTCTGCAAAAAAACTTTACATTCTTTGCTGTTTCAACTTTATGACAGGATTGCCACCACTTCCTCAGCCCTTTCCATTTCTTTAACAGTAACTTTCATAGCTAAAAACAGCATGTTAAAAAAAGAAAATTTTAAAAAAGAAAATCTTATTACTTTCTCCTAGGCTGCAAAAAGCTTTGCTTAAATGTCCAGTCACCATTGACTACTGATACAGATGAATTAAGTTCCGTGGATCAGGCTGTTAAATCACCCCAAAGCTTTGTAAATGTTAATCCTCATTTCAACAGGTCTCACTCCGGTTCGTGCGCTTGATACCTGTTACATTTTTTACTGTGGGGACCGTAGGGTGTTAAGGGATGAGAATCCATGTTTAGGGTTTCCCTCTCCCAATAGCTTGCTTCCAAAGATAGTGATTTCATTGAAAAAATCCACCCCTCAAAACAGGCACTATAAAAATCCACTCCTTAAAGCTACACGTCTTTAGATCTAGCCACTTCACACCTTATAACAATGTTGCAAATTTCCGCAATTCTGAAAGTTCTGACCTTTAGAAAGGGAAAGGAAAGGAAAGCCCTGGAGGTTCTGTTTTAAAGGCTGTGGCTGTGAAGGGGGCTTGAGTTGCTGCTGCTGCTGCTGTGTGCCCTGGGAAATGGGGAGAGGAGGGGAAAGAATCACTGGCTGCCTGCTGCCATTTTTCATCCATCCAGGCAAGCGGCAGCCACCCAGCCAGGCTCCGTGAAGGGGTCCCCTATGGGTGGTGTGTTCATGCCAGGAGAAAGAGGGCAGGGCAGCCTCGAAAAGCGGCTTTTAAAAAGTAGCCACTTGAGACCCTTGAGTCATGTACACGATTGAACACGATTAAGCTGAAAGTAATGGAAACAGGCAAATTCGCGTTTGCATCCGGTTCTATTATTTCAGTTTAAGGAAACTGGATTAAGCTTCTAATGGGGATGCGGCCCTAGAATTAAAGGGAAAAAGGGGAAAGGTCTCTTATTAAACAACCAAAATGTCAAACCTTTCAATTCTGTACAGCTTGTTGGAGATGCAGTTGCAGTAGTGTTGTCTTTTGTACAAACAATCTCAGTTCCCAGCCAGGATCAAGTATCTTTCCTCTTTGCTCTGTGACTCAGTGGCTTCACCATCCTTCCAGATAACTTCCTCCTGAGAGTACATGCACACTTCCTCCTCTCCTTTCCCTATGTAGCTAATTATTAGAATTGGCTCCTTCCTATCTAATAATATAATTCTCAGTTGTCAGCTAACCATAAGAGCACACTTTCCATTTGTCTAGCGAAGGGTGCATCCAGATGGGATGGAAATTATGGGGTCACGCATCATAGGCAACCCCACCAACGACCCACATTTTTGCATCTAAAAAACACTTTTCACTGTTGCTGAACAACTCTGCACTGGCAGCGGATTTTCTAGCTTTAGCACTTTTTAGGAAACCACTCACCTTTCTGGAGGGAGCAGCAATCAGAGCTCTGTCCACCACAGATGTGTGAAGGCTGAAACAATCAACCAGCATGTGCAGAGGTGGTTATGTGCACATCTGGGAATTAGATGGCAGTCAAACTGCCCAGGTTGTGCATCAACAGGACACACAAAGGCAGTGTTGAGGCCAGCACAGTCTAAATAGGAAACAATAGCAGTGTGGGAGCAATACCCCGCATTATTGCTTCCTAGCGCTATATCCAGCTGATGTGTGGAGCTAGCCTAAGCGCTCCTAGCTGAGTATACCGCTTTATACTACGTGATCTGGGCGTACACTTTGGAGAGATCTGATGACCAATCGACTGCATGAGATTCCGTTCTGGCCCTCAAGAGCCTCCATCATGGACCATAAAAATTACCCTTCCGCTATGGGTTTTGCTTCTGACCTGCTTCCTAGTGGATTCAGAGCAATTAGTGGCCTGCTGGAGTTGTCCTAAGCATGTGCTGGGATTTTTCTGGCAGGTCCTTCCTTTAGGAATCAAAGCTACCACACTTGCAGAATGGGGAACTGCCTTGAAGACGCATGACTGGTTAACCTGCGCGGTTTATTGTGCTGTTCCCTGAATCTGTCTTCCATAACAGTCTTGTTTAGAAGTTAGCCAACATGCTTTTCCTACTGAAGTGAAAGCGAGACGCCTACCCTTGACAGTGGTCACAAGCACACCCCTCTCCTGGAGAGATTTTCCCAAGGTGAAGGATCCTTCCTCCCTGACACTGCTTGAATAAGGGATGGGAAGGAAAGCTGGCAGCCCAGTCACGAGACTTGGTGGAAAGTTTTGGCTGCCAAGCTCCAGTTCCCAGATCAAAGAAGCTGAGCAAGAAAAAAGCAGACATACACATAGAAAGCCAGGAGGAAAGTGCATGCAGCTCTTTCCAGCGGGGAGCGGACCTTGAGGAGCATCTGGAATGAGCCAGATGTAAACATTTACAGTCTTTGAGTGTGAGGACAAGAATGATGTTCCCATCCCAAGAGGCTGCTTAGCCTCTGGGGAGGGAAAGCGATGGTCTGCCTTCGCCTAGTGTGGGAAGGAGACGGCAGTGGGAGGAGACGGAGCAGCTGGGATCTCCCCATTTGTTCTGGGCTTATTCAGAAGGAGACCACTGGCTGTTTATTTTTTTAGCACACTGCTAGGTAAGTGATGCAAACCAGCAGACTGCACACGATTTTCAAGAAGTGAAGAAGGGGTTCACATTGTATCTTTGGAAACCAGGAGTCCTATGAATTAAAGGTAAGCACTGGTTTCAGCTTATTTTGACCTTTAATGTTTAACTCCAACCTCAGGAGGGAGGTAAATGGATCATTGATTGCAGCTAAGAAGTCAGCTGTTTTGTTGTTGTGAATTGCATTCCATTGAGTCATCCCTGATTGCATGGGCATCTCCATAAACACCTCTGTGCAGTTTTATTGGCAAGAGATGCAGAAGAGGTTTGCCATGACATACTTTTGAGGAAAGGCTGGGGATCAAACTAGCACCCCTCTGCTTCCTGTTTCTATGGTAAGGGGAAATCCAGTGTAAACTGAGGGGAAAAAAAGAGGGTGAGTTGATGAGGATTTTATGTTAATGGTACCCCATGCACACCAAATGGGCTGCCAGTTTAAGGACAGTGTTATATAGGTGGTGCCAAAAAATAGTGTACATAAATGGTACTAAAGCATGAATACCCTTCACTTGGAGATTGCTTCACAATACTTCCAAATTTAAAGAGAAAAGCACTTTCCTTGATTCTGTTGTAACATCTAAAAAAGGGTATCCATGCATTGACTGTTGCGGGAACTGTTTACATGTCTAACTCTGTGCCTTTAGCACAGGGACAGGAAGCCTCTGGCCCACCAGATGTTCTCAATCCCAGGCAGCATGGTCAATGACCCAGCAACTTCCACTGGGTCGTAGATCTCTGAACAGCTTCCCTGAAGAAATTCCACCCACGGTGCCTTTGAAACTGTTCCTTTCTAAAAGATATGAAGACCATTCCAGATAAAAGATGGCACCCTGACCTTGGAGGAGGCCTTTGAAAAGTGTTTTATGATTGTGTTTCTCAGCTGAGGTTGAAAAATTCATTTGGAAGTGCTGTTGAAATTGTGTGCTAGTTAAGAAGGCTGCCTGCCTGTCCCTTCTACATTGCATTTGGATTCCAGAGGGAACCGTCTCCTTAGTATCCAGTGGTGTGGATGTTTGATTTTTTTAAAAAAGTATTATTATTGTTCTTACAAGCACCAACATGTTCCTCTGAAAGGTGTTTTTAGCTCCATTATACTGTGGGAGCTCTTCCATCTGCCAAAGCAAAAGCAGATTTATCACCCTGACTCTCAGAGAGCTAATCAATGTGAGCACAATTTAAAAGCAAGTTTAAAAGCAGTTCTGACTTCCTACTGTATTGTTGCAAATGCCTTCTCCCAAAAGAGCTTAATTTTCTTTATAACAGAAAGCAGTGGATATATATGCCATGTCCCCATGCAAGCCATTTGGCTCTGATGGGACCGGGAGGGGGTCCGAGATCATGGGACCGGGAGGGGGTCTAAGATCAAATCTTGCCCATCCCTGCCTTTCCCAGTAACGCGGGTTGGTTGCAGATGCAGCCATCCCCATGCAAACCGCACCTAACCCAGGCACAGGGGAGCAGCGCCATCTCCGCTCCACCCCCTCTCTCCTCATTGGAAGCCAGACTGATGTCAGCCCACCCCTGTGCCACCAGCTGCTAATGCCACATTCCCCCCTCCCTTAGCAGCACAGAAAGCCAGGACTGAGCTGGGAGGCACAGAAAAAAAAATAAGTTTAATAAATTTTACAATAAATTTTAAAAATCCAAAGCCACTACAAGATTGGTGATCTTCTGGGTGAAAAATACTTTCCTTTGTCAGTCCTAACTCTTCTGCATCCCTAATTCTAGTGTTCCGTGACAGGAACAAGAATTTATCCACCTTTTCTATACCATGCATGATTTTATATACTTCAGTCAGGTCCCCTCTTAAGCGCTGTCTTTCAAAGCTGAAGAAGCCAGAGATCCAGTATTGCAGCCTGATTCCATAACAAAAGTGTTCCAGCCTCTTGATTATACTGGTTGCCCTTATCAGCCCCTTTTCCAATTCCACAGTATCCATTATGAGGTGCAGTGACCAGAACTGTATCCAATATTCCAAATGTGGCCTCTCCATAAAGAGGTATAGTGACACTTGTCGACTTATTTTCTATTCCTTTCTTAATTACCCATAGCAATGAACTTGCTTTTTTCACTACAGTAGAGTTACGTTGTATAATGGCCAATGGCTATATAATGAAATACCCCATAGCTGCAGCGCAGTGGGTTGATGCCTTCATTGAGCTGTCCACTAGGGATGGGCACAAATATTTGTAGTGTTCAAAATTTGCCCAGATTTGGACATTCAAACTCGAATCGAATGTCATGATATTCATATCCTAACATTTGAACTAATACAGATGTTTCCGGACATTTGTACGAACAGTTTGGACATTTGTTAAGCTGGGGGAACGTATCAGATACGTATCAGTTTGTATCAGATATGTATCAAATGTTTGTACAAATATGTACAAATAAATTCATTTTGAATCGAATGCCAAAAAACATTCCTACTGTCCACCAAAAGCCCAAGATCCCTTTCCTGGTCTGTCACAGAAACTTCAGCTCTTATCAGTTTATAAATATAATTGGGGTTCTTTGCCCCAGTGTGCATCACATTGCATTTACTAAGACTGAGGTGCATTTGCCATTCAATTGCTCACCCACTCACCTAATGCTAAGAAGTCCTTCTGGAGCTCATCCCAATCTCTAACAGTTTTTATTATCCTGAATAATTTAATGTCATCAGTAGACTTTGCTATCTCACTGCTTACCTCTACTCCTAGGACACTCACAAATAAATTAAAAAGCATTGGTTCCAATATAGAACCTTGGGGGACCCCTTATTTTACTTTCCTCTACCCTGAGATTTGTCCATTTATTACTACCCTTTCACCAGTTAGCCAACCAGGACTGGATCTGTCCATTAATTCCACGTCTGATGAGTATTCAAGAACCATTCATGAGGGGCATTGCCTATCTGGACTTTCAGAAGGCTTTCGACAATGTCAACTGGATCACCTTTATCCATGGACTGATTGACATTCTCAAATAATTGTAATGAATTAGTAACACATGATTTATCTTTGTGGAATCCATGAAAAGTTAGTATGTTGGAGAAAATGTTTCAGCCTTCTCTGCTTCCTGACATCTGTGTGCATGGAATGTTTTGCTATTAAAGAATACATTCCTTCTTAAATGCCCCCTACAGCTTGCAGTTAGAGCAGCCCTAACTGAGGTTTCTAAGTGAAGGTCTGTGTTTCAATCAACATTTCATATTGAGTTCCAAATCTGTTCTTTGCCTGTAGTTCCAGCTTGGTCAGGTATCACCATCTGAAAGCTAGATTCCAGCCCAGACATCCCCCCAGCCCTCTTGACAGTCTCCAGCCCACATTCAAGTTCTTTCACTGAAGTCAATAGCTGCTTATTCCTAGTGCTCAAGACCACCCAATTTGTAAAAGTATGAAACATTTTGCACTTGAAAACTGAACCCCAGAGAACAAAACAATGTCAGATATAAAGGACACCTGTACATAAACCAAAGCGCTTCCTGTCAAAATACACTGGAAGCCAAATCTTTTCTACTTTCCTGCTTCAAAGCAAGTTTTATTCTTCTGGAGGCTGTTTAGTGCTGATACTGTTTATTTTCAGGAAGTGGGTCTTCTTGGCCCTGAAATTGATTCTATGCCTTCAAACTCCCAGAGGCTCCGTAAACTACTGCTTGCGCTGCTAGTGTTGAGGTGAAACAGTGGCCGTAGTAAGCTGGCATGATCACTGATCTATCAAATCCTGTTGTGAAAAGTAAAATACTAAGCTTTTCACTATTAGCAGGCTCAAGATGAATTATTATTTGGTGACATCAGGTTGGGGTTGGCTCCCAGTGACTGTGTGACACATCTATACAGTTTTCTTGGCAGATACAAAAGTTGTCTTGCAGTGTGATGCCAAGGATGAAACTTGCAAGCCTCTGTTTGTATCCTACAAAGATGCTTCTACAAAAGACTCCATAGATTTGTCTCAACTAAATACTTAGACAACAGCTGCATTTTAGGTTGATGCTAGAAGTAAAAGCCATGCTGCCAACAGGCAAAATCCTTTTACATCACCTGCTGTTTCAAAAATGGGAAAGACATGTCTCTCCAGATGTTCTTTGGCTTCTGCTTTTGCCATCCCTGGTCATTAGCCATTTTGGCTATGGGTAATAATTGCTGGAGTCCAAGAACATTTGGAGGACTACCAGTTTCCCATCCCTATGCTATCTGTTCCTTTAAGCAGAGAGGCCAAAGCATGCAAAGGGCATTCCTTTTCTCTATATTATGGCCCCTTTCCAAAATGTCTGTGGAAGAAGGTCTCACGTAAACAGAGTGAAGAGAGTGAGAGGATGTGGTCTTCTTTGTAGTTGCTGTGGTGGTGAAGGTGCGCTTTAGACCCAGGAGTTCTTGGCCTGAATTTTATTTGTCTTACAAAGCTCTTGGCTTCATCCACACAGCCCCAATAGAGGCAGAATCTGGGGCAGGAGGTGAGGCATCCAAACCTTAGTCAAATGCCCAAGGCTTTGTGGAGCCCAGAATGCTGCTGAATGGGTTCTGGAAGGACCTGCTGTGAGAGACCAAAAACACAGCTGAAAGACATTTTCTGGGCTATCAAAGTGAAACCCATCAGGATTTTCACTACTTCACTCCCCTGGGAAGTGCTGTTGTGGTAGTTTATTTTCATTTATCTTTAGGTGATTCTTTCAGTAGTCTGCAGGACCTTGGAGCCCAAACCTTAGGTTTCCCCTTGCCTCTGATCAATAAGAAGCCCAACTGTGAGGATGAATCTATTGACTGTTTCTCGTACTAAACCTCATGCTCCTATTATGATACCTAACCTAATATAATGAGATAAGTAGCAATAGCCCAATTTAGACTGCTGCTGCAGAATTTATTCCTGAGAAGTGTTCGAGTAATAATCTAGGGCCGCATCCCCATTACAACCTTATTTCGGTTTCAAACCGTTTTCAATCCTCGCAGACCCCACGTCAGTTTGGCTTAACACGCTTTCCACGTGTTAAATCTCCCAAAAGCGTTGTAAATGTTAATCCTCATTTCAACAGGTCTCACTCCAGTTCGTGCACTAGAAATGTTTTACATTTTTTACTGTGGGGACTGTACGGTATTAAGGGATGAGAATCTGTGTTTAGGGTTTCCCTCCCCCAATAGCTTGCTTCCAAAGCAAGCTGTAAAATCCACCCCTTAAAGTAGCAGCCCTAGAAGCAATCCAAGCAATCCACTGTAGCAATCCAAGCACTTCACACCTGATAACGATCTTGCCATTGAAAGTTCTGACCTTTAAAAAAGGCAAAAGAAAGGAAAGCAGCTGCTGCAGGTTTGGGGAGGTGTGTGAATGTTTTAAAAGCTGTGACGGTGACGGGTGAAAGGGGCTTGAGTTGCCACTGCTGCTGCGTGCCCTGAGCAATGAGGAGAGGAGGGGAAAGAATTGCTGGCTGTCCGCTGCCATTTTTCTTCCATCCAGGCAAGCAGCAGCCACCCAGCTAGGCTCTGTGAAGGGATCCCTTATGGGTGGCGCATTCACGCCAGGAGGAAGAGGACAGGGCAGCCCTGAAAAGCGGCTTTTAAAAAGTAGCCACTGGAGTCCCCCCTTGAGTCACATACGTCCTCAGAATCCGGATTGAACGCAATTCTGGCTGAAAGTAATGGGATCAGGCAAATTCACGTTTGCATCCGGTTCTGTTATTTCGGTTTAGGGAAACTGGGGATGCGGGGATGCGGCCTAGAAGACCTTCGCCATCTGTGTCTCCTTAGGCTCCTTAGGCTCCAGATCACAAACAGCAGGGCTGGCTATCCTAATGGGCCTGCTTACCATTTTTCTTCTTGTCCTGGGACACTCAAAAGCCACACGCCATCTGAGGGAACTTTGTGCAGCTTGTGGCTAATCATGTGGAGGTAGATGTAGGTCTACAATTGTCACAAGTTGAGCTGCATATTGCCAGAGTGGCAGTGTAAAGAATACACTTGTGTGATTTGTTATGGGACCCCAAGTTTTTTATTTACGTGCCAAACCTAAAGTAATTGCATTGTACATTTTTTTATACTTTATTAGCTATTTAGGCTACTGCATGTTCTTTGGGTAAGGAAAGTCCTGAAATGTATGTTGTGATTATGGCTGCATCTAGACATCACTTGCTTATTCCTTCATATTTGGATATTCCAAAATAAAGCATGGGTGTTCCAGAATATCCATGCTTTATTCTGGAATATCCAAATATAGTTAATAAGTAAGTGATGTCTGGATGCATGCTAAGTCTGTCTGGGTCTATTATGTATTCATATGTACTGACTGCAGCAAGGCCTGCTGATGAGATTTTCTCTGGACTGAGAGCTGAGAACCTCATTTTATACTCTGCTAAGATGATCAGGTGTAAAAGAAACTCTTGTATTTTTTTTAACAGAAGCATAAATTTTGACAAATTAACCTTGTAACTGAGAGGTGCTGAAAGTCTCTTTTCTATGACATTTCGGTAACAATCTTCAGTAGAATTATAAATTTCCTGTGGAAAAGCAAATGGGAGCCGGGTTTTTCATATTAAAAAAAGGTTAACTAAATTAATATCACTCTATTGCTGTAAAATACACACTCGCATATGTGCAGATGTACTTTAGCCAAAGTTAAGGAAATATTTATGCAGGGAAAACTCAGGGTGTTGGGAGGCCCTTTGTGTTTAGTGAAGTGTTAGCTACCCTTTTCAGCCAGTAGAAACATCAAGAAACCAGTAACATTAAAAAAAATAAAGCCCTCAAACTTTAGACGCTAGATCACAGAAAATCTTCTGCTGACCTAATAAAAAAGCTTAGGGCAAGCCCGGAAATGAAACTCTTTAGCTGGAAATGCTAGTAAAGTTAGTGGAAAAGGCCAAACTTCTGCCAATACCCCAAACTAAAAATGTGCACAAGCCAAAATTTAGTGGTTCAGTTTGAATCAAACTAAACTACTGGTTTGGGTTCACATCAAACTGCGTTTTTGGGACCATAGCAAACCATCTTGGTTCACTATGGTTAGTTAGATCATTCCTTTATTCAGGTTTGATTCAAACCAGATTTTTCGAACAACCGGCCGCATCCCCATTACAAGCTTAATCCAGTTTCCCTAAACTGAAATTATAGAACTGGATGCAAATGCGAATTTGCCTGTTCCCATTACTTTCAGCTTAACTGCATTCGGTCCAGATTCTGAGGATCCTATGTGGCATACATGACTCAAGGGGGGACTCA
>MTQE01002560.1:2416331-2428785 GCA_014337955.1 Aspidoscelis marmoratus
TCAAATGTCCAGACATTCATTTTTCTTTATTTGTATGAATTTGGATTTTTTAATATTCAATTCATTATTCTGGAATATCCATGTTTTATTCTGGAATATCCAAATGGAGCAGAATAAATAAGCAACATCTGGAAGCAGCCTTGGAAGCCTTCAATAGGGCTCCCAGTGAGAAAAGCTTCTCCAAAAGTCATATTGATCCACTAGAACCCTGAGTACTTTATGGCAGCATCAGCTGGCCACTATTTCAATTGATCGTGCTGTGGCTAAATACAATGTCGCATCAGATCACTGTGAACAATGAAAATGGCTGTTTGTCCTCACAAAGTAGTAATCTGGTGCCATTATGGCGCCGTTATGATAGGGTTGCCACATTTATCTATGGCACCCCCATCACATGCTTGCTATACCCCCCCTAAAATGTGCCAAAAACTAATGCTGGAAAACACAGTACTGGTGGCAGGTTTTTGTAGCAATAGTATGTCTATATGGGGCTGCCCTTGAAGATGGTTCGTAAGCTGCAACTGGTGCAGAATGCAGCTGCTAGACTGCTTACTGGAACAGCTGGCTGGACACACAACACTCTGGTCTTAAAAGAGATGGACTGGCTGCCAATTCGTACCAATACAAGGTACTAACATTAACCTATAAGGCCCTAAATGACTTGGGCCCCAAATAGCTAAAGGAATGCCTTCTCCCATATCCACCTGCCCTGCCCATGCCTTAGGATCTGGAGGGGAAGCCCTCCTGGTTGTCCCATCACTCTCAGTAGCAAAAGGGGTTGGCACCCAGGATAGGGCCTTTTCAGTGGTGGTTCCCAGATTGTGGAATATTCTCCCTCCTGAGGTGAGTCAGGCATATTCACTTTAGGCGTTTAGGAGAGCTCTGAAGATTCACCTCTTTGCCCTGGCCTTTGGCTAAACAAGGAAATGGCTTTCCTCCCCACATTCAGGCATTGTCATGATTTTAATGCTCATTTTATATGCTCATTGGTTTTTATGAGTGGAACCACGAAGGTCACTCTGTCTGTTGTGTGTGCATGGAGGCCAGAACTGACAGCCACGCATGCACTTCCAGATATTCAGCACCGGCCACTGAGAGCGCACATATCCAATATGTGTGTCACTAAAATGCTCAGAGACAGCACTGGACTTTCAAGCTAGAGATTAATGATGAAGGGGCTATATTCTACGTTATTCCTTGCTTGTGACATATTCAGCCACTGTCTGGCGGCTGCCTTATAAACTACAGTACTTTCATGCAAAATAATTGAAGGGTACATTGCGAACTGCAGCCCATGAGGTCTAATAAACTATTTCAACTGGAATACAAGTTCGGTTGGGAACTGCATGTTATTTTTAAATCAAGGGCTAGTTCCAGCAGAAGCCTGAAAATTTAAGGAAGGAGCCAAGCCTGTGACAATAAATCAGGGAAGTGGGGCATGCAGCTTTGCCTCCCTTTAAGGCTCATCCCAAAGTTCCAGCAAGTTTATCTCTCCAGCAAGAGCTTGCCTTCATAGGGCAAACTATTCCTCACCCCTCTGCATTCCCCTAATGTACGTAGGAGTCTCAGCACAAGAAAACAGTAACTGGAGAAGAAGATGGAAGTGATTGCGCCTTTAATTCTTTTCATTGTTATTTTAAACAGTTCTAAAATTGCTTTTAGAGGAAGTTTGAAATAGTATCTTTTGGGATGCAGTGTGGAGCTCAAGGAATTTAACGCTTTTCCCCCCTGGAAACATGATGTGTAAAGCAGGATAAGGGTCTAGTCTGCACAGCTGGGAGATGGAGATTTAGGACATTGGTGTCTCGTCCTTTGGTTCTGGGAAGGAACCATGAACCTTCTGTTTGGACTTGGAGCAGCAAAAGGTAATAAGCGCACAAGTAATGCCAACAGGTTTGTTGGGATCCAGAAGTGACACATTTACCAAGTTAAACAGAAGCCTTTATTCTGTTTGGAAGTTTTTGCCAATTTCCATCTATATATAGCTGAAATTTTATTATTAATGCAGATTTAAAAATATATTTTCCTTTGGCTCAGTTTTGTCTTTGTGAGGGAAGCAAAAGATGAGTGGGTTTGTTAGGAATCCTGGATTCTGCTCATAACTCCCAAATGTTTTGCTCTGAGGAGCGCAGGGGCTCAGGCAGATGACTTGGCTTCGTGAATTATAAGGATGGAAAGGACCCAAATGACACTCAGACATGAGACAAAATGTACATATTGATTTGTTTCTTGCACTTTCCTCACGCTTTTCTTCCACATCCTCTTTCTCTGTTGTTGTGTGTCCCATTACTTCCAACTGAGGATCGTACATGGCGTATGTGACTCAAGGGGGGGACTCAAGTGGCTACTTTCTAAAAGCCACTTTTCGGGGCTGCCCTGCACTCTTTTTCCTGGCATGAATGCACCACCCATAACGGACCCCTTCACGGAGCCTGGCTGCGTGGCTGGTGCTTGCCTGGTTGGATGAAAAACGGCACTGGGCAGCCAGCGATTCTTTCCCCTCCTCTCCCCATTGCCCAGGGCACACAGCAACAACGGCAACTCAAGCCCCCTTCGCCTGCTCACCTTCACAGCCACTACCTTAAACATTCACACATCTCCCAGAACCTGCAGCTGCTTTCCTTTCTTTCTCTTTCTAAAGGTCAGAACTCCAAAGAGCCAGAATTGCGCAAAATTGCAACATTGTTATCAGGTGTGAAGTGGGTGGATTGCTACAGTGTAACGGCTGCTGTAAGGGGTGGATTTTTACAGTGAAATCACTATCTTTGGAAGCAAGCTATTGGGGGAGGGAAACCATAAACATGCATTCTCATCCCACTAAAACGGTACCGTTCCCACAGTAAGAAATGTAAAACGTTTCAAATGCACAAACCGGAGCGAGACCTGTTGAAATGAGTGTTAACATTTACAATGCTTTGGGACGATTTAACATGCTGAAAGCATGTTAAGCCAACCTGACGTGGGGACTGCGAGGATCGAAACCGTTTTGAAACTGTTTGAAGCTTGTAATGGGAATGCAGCCTTAGAGTCTTTAGAACAGCGGTTCTCAACCTTCCCAAGGCCGTGACCCCACAATGCAGCTCGCCATGCCTCAGGGACCCCAGGGGCGGGGCCAGGGGTGGGGGCGGGGTGGGCCCAGGGGTGGGGTGGGTGCGGGCGGGGGCGGGGTGGGGCGGGGCCAGGTAGAAGAGGGCGCGGAGCTGCGTGGAGGCGCGGGAAGGCAGCGGCGGCGCCTCGGCACTCATGACGAGCCCTCCCGCTGCTGCTGCTGCTTCTGCTCCTTCCCGCAGGGCGGCTCTTTCAGGGCAGGCGGCGTTGGCACTCACCGCCGGACATCAGCGGGAGCCGCTACCACCCGCCTGACTGGGGACTCTTCCCGCCCCCGCCGCCGCCGCCAGAGACTTCTTGCCCGCCGCCGCCCGCATGGGATGGAAGTGCGCGGCAGTGGTGTGCAAGGAGGAGCAGGAGGCGGCGGGCGAGGCGAGGCGAGGTGAGGCGGGGCGGGCTCCGGTCCAGCCGGGAATCCCCAAGCACAGCCGGCCAAAAAAGAAGGAGGAAGAGGAGGAGGAGGAAGAGGAAGCGGCGCGCTCGGGCCGGGTGGGATGGATGGACAGGGCATGCGGGCAGTGTGTGGAAGGGCTCTCTCTTCTCCCTGCTCCTCCATCCCGCCCTCCGGCGGCTTAAAGGCAACCTCAATGCCAACTGCCATCCGACGCCGCTGATGCCGATCTCTTCTCGTGGAGCGGCGGAGCGGCGGGGGGGCGTGGCAGGGGCGTGGCTGGGGGGGACGCGGGGGGGGCCTGAGGGACCTTTGGCGACCCCGCCAAAATGGCCCTTCGACCCCCAATGGGGTCACGACCCACAGGTTGATAACCGCTGCTTTAGAAGAACATCACTTTAGGGATCATTCTTCTTTGCACAATATTGGGCACACTACCTTAAAGAATGGCTCAAAATAACCTTTCTATGCACTTGGCAAGTTTGCCTTAGCTAGGTACTATGTGCACAGTCAGACATGGCATTTAATCAAGTTCCAGGCCCTTTTCAGCTCTGATGGTCCTGACAAAATTATGACTTTCCATTTTTTATTTGGACTATTTTCATTTGAATTAGGTGAACCCTGAGCACATTTCAGATCATTAGCCCGCTTCATTTTGCAAAGTGAGAATGAGCAAGGAGACTATTTTGGGTGGAAAACATACTCTTCTGGTTTTGCAGAAGGAGGGCTCCCCATTTCCTTCTGTCCAATGACAGATTTTATTGTAGGCATTGTATTCAGGAGGGTGAGAACATCACTATTGGGGTAAGAAGAGAGTATAATATTGGCTTATATTTCATAGTTTCTGCTGGGTTGTCCCATTTTGCGGCTTCAAACTGTTTGATTTTTTTAAATAAAAAGAAGGCGCAGTAGAAGTTACACTTCATGTTCCTTGGGAAACACCATGGTCTTTCCTCCCTTTCTCTTTGTCACCACACAAGGAAAACCACATTTCCTTTCATTAAAGAGGAATTTTGTGCAAAACCAGCATTGTGCTTAAGTGGCTCTAGGATAAAGGACACAGTACAATCTATCAATCATCTTCGAAAATATTTGGGGAGTGAATGTGGGTTGATGTTATATCTCAGTTGGGACTGTTTAGGGGCACAATCCCCTTACCCCTGTACCACTATCAACTTTGCCATCCACACAGACAACTTCATTGTGGGGCACATGTCACCATGGATGTTGCAGGAGAAGGGGAGGTAACTTCACTACCACAAATATCGATCCCTCATGCATTCCTCCCTTTTCACTGAGCTCGTTTGAAATTGTAATTGCGCTTTTGTGTAAATGGGCAAAGGAAAAGAAATTGAGACCTGGCCTTCAAGAAGCTTTCCTGTATGGTAGATGAGGGATTGAAGTTGTGCTTGGAGGAGGAGGGAGGAACAAAGGGTAAATGACCAGTAACACCACCAAGGGAATCCATGTTGTGGTCTGTGTGCCAGCAGGGAAATAACTAGGGTGAAGTTTAACTTTCCCATTCATGTGAAGTTAAGATTTAAATGCTGGGACTGCATCCAATTGCTGACCACACAGAGAGGGAAATTTCATGAGGGATGGAGAGAAAAAGGTATAGGTTTTCTATGCCAAGCACATGAAAAACGAGGAGTGAGAATGAGCAAGTCTGAACTGAATTTGTGTTATAATGCAAATGTACGAACAACCAGAAAATGAACTCAATCCGTGTTCCTTCCACAATACAGATTACAACTATGATGTCTGATCATGCCCCTATTGTGGAGTTTCTGAACTAGATAATGCCAAAGGAAAACAGCTTGTCACTTGAGTGATGAGCTGTCTCATCCTGAAAGTGGACTGAAGCTAGATTAAAAGTTAGGTGAAGATGGGCCCCAAATACAAAATTGTACTTCTGCTGGATTTCCCCTGAGGAATATTTATCAATGCCCAGAGGCAAGTCCTACAGTGCAACAGTTCTCTCAGAAGCTGAAGAAATGTTGAAATTTCTTCATCTGCCATTCCTGTTAGGGTGAGATA
This sequence comes from Aspidoscelis marmoratus, assembly GCA_014337955.1. Taxonomy (NCBI): domain Eukaryota; kingdom Metazoa; phylum Chordata; class Lepidosauria; order Squamata; family Teiidae; genus Aspidoscelis; species Aspidoscelis marmoratus. Next base: position 2,421,868 of record MTQE01002560.1, read on the forward strand.
ACCAACAATTCAGGAAATCACTGTCCAAAGATAGAGTAACAAGTCAAAACCATTTGTTCTTGCAATAATTCTGTATTTTAGTTTTATACTGATGAGTATGATTAAAAATATATATTTTCAGTAAAAGTAGAGTCTCTAGCCAACTGGTCTGGAGCTGCATCCAGTAGTAACTTGAGAGGTTAACTTAACAACTGCCACCCAATTGCTCTCACTGGATAAGGACATAGTACTATGTTGTCCTCGAGAGGTACCTGCAGTTTTTTCTGGCCCTCGCTCTGCTTAGCAAGCCCATGGTTTGTAAAGTTCAGGTGATTACCACCATGTTTGGTTTTTATTGGTTCTCTTTAGTGTTAGTTGTTACAAGTCCATGCTGCATAGTTTTGGACAGGTCCCTTTTATTTTCAGAGGTATTTATAACAGCCTCTGGGTTGGATAGACAGGCAGGATGCCCCTCTAGGCCATTTTCAGGGAAACTGAGAGCAACTGAAAGTTTTGCCCTTGTCTTCTGCTTGAGATGCCCAGAAGCAACTCGTAGGCCACTGTGTGAGACAGGAAGATGGGCTGTGGCCTTACATTTTTATCCCGCCCTACACCTGGAGGTCTCCAGGAAGGTAACAACATCTAAAATCAAACATTATTTTGGTGGCACTGGGGTAACCAAAGAGTTGTTATCACATGTTATTGCACACAGCCTAATCCACCTCAGAGATCCCTGAAAGTGTCCTTTCTTCAGAGGATATCTCAAGAGGCATTGTGAACATTTGGGAAGGTGTGCTTCCTTCTAGATGCCTGTTTGAAGGACTGACTTGCATTGTGGTCATAGTCAAGGAGAAGGGAAGAAACAAAGAAATGAACAGCCTGTGTTTGAGGTTTCTTGAAATAACAAAAGTCTTGAAGTTAAAACAATCATTATCTGGTTTTTTTGGGTAGAGGGAGAATGACTTAAAGCTTAGAGTAACTGGAGAATGTTCATAAATACCCCTTGTGTACCCTTGGAAAAGCAGCCTGATGAATGACTGTAAACTAAAAAATATTCTGCTAATAACCCAAAGAACGGAAAAGCAAATAAAAGAGTGTCTGAACAAAAAAGTATAGAAATAAGATTATGGACCTTTGCTTTTAAAATTGTTAGTGTTGTACAAATCAATTCTAAGCATATAAAGAGTTTATTTTTAAACAAACATTCATTTAAAGCTCTGTCTCATTGAGCAGGTACATAGAAACATCCTGTTAATTTCTTCCTTTTTTAAGAACATTGACTGGGCCCTGTTTCCACTCATGCCACTTAAAATGGTTTAAAAATGAAAAAAGAAAAGCAATTCAAACACAGATTCTGGCAGTCCCCACTTCAGTGGCTTTAAATTGCTTTAAATTGCTATTAACGCCTCTGCTGTCCCCACTCAAAATGGTTCAGAATCGCATTAGGGAAAGGAAATCTTTTCTTTCCCCCTCTTGCCAGCCGGGGCCCCACCCCCTGCCTGCCGATTGGATCCCACAATGACATGGCAGAGAGTGGGGAATTGCAGCTCCCCCCTCTCCCCTCCCCTCCCCTCATGCTTTTGCAAAAGATGTCCTGCCAGTCCTGTGCATATGCGTGCACATAGAAACACATACACCCCTTCCCTTCCCTTCGCTCTCCTCCCCTCCCCCTCCCCCTCGCCAAAAGCACTGGCTGGTATACACACACACACCCCGTAAACTCAGGACTGGTGCTTTTTCACTTTTCCGCAAATGCAGAAAAGTAAAAAAAGTGGCGCTCAGTCACCAGTGAGGCATGGGGGGAGGTACTTCTTTCCTTCCTAGGGCTCAGCAAGGAAAAGAGGGCCTCTGGCATGTGCTTCCAGACAAGGAGAAAGCAGGGGAAGTAAAAAAATGAAACTTTGTTATCAGTGTGAAGTGTGGAGTGGGTGAATTGCTACATCTTATCAGGCTGCATTGTTACTTCTCTCCTGAATATGGATCTGGTGCTTTAAGAAATCTGGCAAGGGGCTGGTCCCAGTGCAAGGTGAAAGCACACCCGTTTCAGGGCGTATTTGCCCAAATACTGCTGTAGCATTCCCACAGCAATAAGGAAGAAGCATTTTAAAAGCAAAAACAGAAAAAAAACACCTGAAAAAACAGGTGTTTATTTATTCCGTTTTTTAGCCAAATAATCCTCAAAATACCCCTGAAACTGATTGGGAGTGGGGACGAAGAGGATCCAAACTGTTTCTAAACCGTTTTAAAGTAGCAATGGAAACTCAGCCCTGATTTCATTATTTTGTTTCTTAAATGTATGAATTTTTGTTTTTGTTTTCATCCCAGTAAATTTTTATATTTTGTTCCAAGTGAAAGCTTCTGTTAGTTGTAAAATATAAACAATCTTGGGTATTTAAGAGATCACATGTTTTAATGTTTGTTTTTGTTTCTGGATTTGAACTTTTAAATGTGAGTGGAGATCTTCCCAGAGAGCAAGCTGTTTCAGCGATATTAATAGATTTTTTTTTTAAAAAAATTGTTGACTCTCTTTCACTGGATCTGGAGCTTGCTCACTGTTTAAAGATTTTGCTTGGATTTTTCTTGTCTTTTTTGCTTTCTAAAGTGTTAGCTTCGGGACCAAACTTCATTGGCACTGCTCTGGGATTCTCCTTTTAAAAAACGGGGGGCGGGAGCAGATTTGAAAGAGGGATTTCCCTCCTGAATACAGTATGGTAGAAAGCCTTGATTTCTTCTGTGATCCCACTAATTTTCAGTTGTTTAAGTTATCTATTTGTTTTTAAACACGAGGAACATTAAATGAAAGGCTGCATTTTAGAATAGGCAAACAAGTGTCTGACAGCTTCCCTGCAGTCAGCTGAGCAGCTGTCAGGTGGGTATAGGGGCTGTCATGCACACAAGCAATCATTTTACTGGCGCTCTGCTTATGCACATGACAGCCCCTATACTCACCTGACAGCTGCTCAGCTTAGTGCAGGGAAGCTGTCAGGCAATAGTTTGGGGTAAAGCAAGACCTTACCTGGGTGATTGCGAGCTCAGGTGGGGGGGGCGGGGAATGGAGAAAACCGTGGCATCCTGATGCAGGGATTTACCATGGTTTTCATGGGGACAAGCAGATTTGGCTTGAACCTGCCCTGTCCTCCATTACCATGGGAACTCCTTAATGCAAATCTTAATTTGCATGGCGACGCAGATCAGCAAAGTGACAATCTGTTTTCTTTCAGTGTTAAATATCTAAGAAAATTCATCTTTGAGATAGATAACGTGGAAATAAAATTACTGGTCACTTTGACATGTTCTCTTACTCTATTAGGTTTCTCATATTGGTTTGATTTTATAGGAGCTATCCTGAGATTTTTTTAAAAAATGAGGGGCAGAATATAAATATTTAAAACAAATAAAATAAAGTAGGTATGTAAGAAGTTTGATTTGCAGCTGCTTTCTTCTCTATTTCTTGCAAAGTTTATGACAAAAAGAAGATATAGGCTGCTTCCATACAAATCACTCTCTTGACGGGTGTAAAAAACCTGCCAAGTTAGCAAGAGGCTCCAGAGCACTCCCTCCTGTCCTGTCTGAAGGAGCCAAACTATGGGTGGAATGCTGCCCACAGGAGTCGAAATACAGCTGAAACTTTGGCTGTGGGCAGGGAAGGGTGGCTGCGACTCCAGCTGTCTGAGTGCTTTCTCGCTGGCTTGCTGTTCCAAACCCTGGTCTACAGATGTTTCTAAAAAGGGTGCTCTGAGGGTCGGATTTCCCACTTCCCGACCTGCCCGTGCCTTAAGATCTGGAGGGGAGGCCCTCCTGGTTGTCCCATCACCCACAGCTGCAAAAGGGGTGGCACCCAGGAAAAAGGCCTTCTCAGTGATGGCCCCTAGGCTATGGAATAGTCTCCCCTTTGAGGTGCATCAATCACCTTAACTGTACCCATTTCAGAAGGCAGTGAAGATGCACCTTTTTGCCCTGGCCTTTGGTTAAATGGGGATACACTTTTCCCACTTGCAGATGCTACTGTTTTAATACATACTGTTATTGTTTTAATAATGTTTGATTTTAAATGTTGCTACCTGCCTGGAGACCTCCAGATATTGGGTGGGATAAAAATGCAAATAAATAAATATTATGGGATAGATTTAGCTGAGTTTGTGAATGTGTCAATCAGCCTGCAAGGATCTCATTTTCAAAAGTGTTCTTAGTAGCTTTGTTTTTTTCAGGGCTTATTTTTAAAAAGACTGGGGACTTACTAGGCCCGGAAGGCATTGTTTCCCCTCTCAGGCATCTCACTAACTTATAAAGGACAAAAATAGTCTTGATTCAGCAGTAGTGGGTAATTCTACCTTAATACAGGTTGCTTATCTTTCACATATAGTTGGGACAAATATTTAAGGTGGGTGGGTTTAAGGGAAAAACCAGGGGAGAGAGACAAAAGTGTAACTAATCCCGAGTGATACTGAAATCACAAGCGTGATCACTTGAAATCGTGTGCACGTTGCTTGGGAAACTGGTGACATTTTCATGGGCAGGACTTAAAGAAGGCCAACTAACTGCAGTTGGCACTAGAAAACTGAGTTGGTTAATGGAGGAGGAGCATTCCAAGACTACAGTATTTTTTACATGTTTATATGACAATCAGTCCCAGATTTACCTCTGGGTAAAATGCAGTGGCCCATTGATTGGAACAGCAGAGCAGTTAGATACAATCCAGTGGAAGCTTCAGTTTGATCTCTCTGACCAATGCTTTGAGCTTATTAGGAGCGTCTAAGGGAATCCCCACCTGCATAGGACACAAGTATATAAGGGCTTAAATAGGGTCAGAAACTAAAAACGTACAAAGTATGAAAGTTTCAAGGTTAAGTCATCCGTACTAAGCTTTTACTAAGCATTTAATCATAATATGCTGATTAGCCAATTGCTGTCTTGATACGAGCGTGCAGCTGCTCAGGCCACATCCCCATTACAACCTTATTTCGGTTTCAAACCGTTTTCAATCCTCGCAGACCCCACGCCGGTTTGGCTTAACACGCTTTCCGCGTGTTAAATCGCCCCAAAGCGTTGTAAATGTTAATCCTCATTTCAACAGGTCTCAATCCAGGTCATGCGCTTGAAACGTTTTACATTTTTTACTGTGGGAACCCTTCCATGTTAAGGGATGAGAGTTTCCCTCCCCCAGTAGCTTGCTTCCAAAGCAAGCTGTAAAATCCACCCCTTAAAGCAGCAGCCGCTACACTACACAGTAGCAATCCAAGCACTTCACACCTGACAATGATCTTGCCATTTTGAAAGTTCTGACCTTTAAAAAAGGGGAAAGAAAGAAAAGCAGCTGCCGGTTTGGGGAGATGTGTGAATGTTTAAGACAAAGGGGGCTTGAGTTGCTGCTGCTGCTGTGTGCCCTGAGCAATGAGGAGAGGAAGGGAAAGAATTGCTGGCTGTCCGCTGCCGTTTTTCTTCCATCCAGGCAAGCAGCAGCCACCCAGCCACCCAGCTAGGCTCCGTGAAGGGGTCCCTTATGGGTGGCACGTTCATGCCAGGAGGAAGAGGACAGGGCAGCCCTGAAAAGTGGTTTGTAAAAAGTAGCCACTGGAGTCCACCCTTGAGTCACGTACATCCTCAGAATCCGGATTGAACGCGATTCTGGCTGAGAGTAATGGGATCAGGCAAATTCGTGTTTGCATCCAGTTCTGTTATTTCAGTTTAGGGAAACTGGATTAAGCTTCTAATGGGGATGCGGCCTCAGTGATGCAATCATTGTACATTGGACATTTTTGTGATGCATGCATTCACCTGGAATGCATCCAATACCCAGAAGTGCTTGTTCATACCATTGCGCCTGCATGGTTGTCAGTTTCAGTCATGGATGGAGGAATGATCGCCACTCCATCCTCAAAGTGAGCAAAAGTGCTGTGGCTGGGTTTTCCAGCAATAGTACTTGGTGCTTTTGTGGGGACTATATTCCTCCCCTCTGGACCATATATAGGGTTCAATTGACATAGAAATATGTTAACAAGCAAGATGGCTAGTAATCTTTACTGGCCAAGTTCATTGAAGGCGTTCCAAAGGAAAGAATTCTTCTATTAATAGAGACCTATTGCTGTTCTTTGCAATTTACTATTTTAATCACCCTCACTTCTCCTGGGAACTGGCGTGAGAACAGGGTCAGGGACCACTGGGGGTTTAAAAAGGCAGAGATAAGATTCTCATGGTGCTGCCCAGGGGGCCTGGGAAATGGACATTGTGTTTATGGATGAACTGAGCACCATCTGCTCTTAAGATGTCCCACTAAGTCCTTTCTCAAGCCCCAGTGGGACTCGGCTCTAAGTCTGTGGTCTTGTTTTGCCCAGTCTCTATCAGGAGTTTACAAGGCTGAAAAATTGCTGTGTTTGTCCTTGCTGATAGAACTCATGACAGGACAGGCAGTGAGTAAAGGCAGAGGAGTCTGGCATTTTCATAGAAGAAGCTTAAATTCAGCTGTGTTTTCAGCTGATTCCAAATGTCGGCATGGAAGCTACATGAGCTATAGCAGCAAATGCTCGATTTTCTTCCAATTTTTTTTTCACACATGCATGATTATTAATTACGCAAAACAGCAGGAAAGGCCTAAAGTGGCTTTCTTCAATACTTGGGAAGACACAGGCCTTTGCAGGCATTTATTTTGTTGTCTGAGGAACGCTCAGTCTCTCAGGGTGATGAGAGATAGAACATTCTGTAAGTACTGGGTGTGTCAGTTTAAATGCACGTTGCATGTGTTAGGAACACTACCGTTTTTGTCTTGTAAGTATATTTGAAAAGTTCTGCATGTTCGCAGCAAGCAGGAAAAAGCTAGTTGTTGAACACTCTTACTCTCTGCTGCTTACACCGTTTCCTGTCCATGACTGGAACTGTTTTTAATGTTGGGAAATATAAAAATATATGCATCGATGCATATACATCCTTTAATTTTTTTTTTTT
>MTQE01002560.1:2432015-2465409 GCA_014337955.1 Aspidoscelis marmoratus
TGTAAATGTATAATCTCTTTAAGTGTATTGACTTATTATTAAAATAAATTAAAAAAACAAATGAAAGGGATAGAAATGAAAAGGTCTGAGCAGTCAGATCTGAAGGATGGACTGAAGAAGGTCTAAAGGGAAGGTGTCACCATGGCCATAGTAAAACACATGGGGGTGGGGGTTCCACTAGCACTAAGTACCCATTGGGGACCCATTAAGGACCCATTAGAATCAGAAGACCCCCATTTACACTGCAGCCATTAGACCCACATTTGTTTCCACCTGTTCTAGGGAAATCTGGATTAAATGGGTCCTTCAGGACCTATAATCCGGATTTCCTGTAGACCCCTCTACAATGGGGTCTTCGGGCATCAAATTTGGATTATTCGGAGCACGTTTCCACTGTGATCAGGCAATGGGGACTATGGGGGGGGGCTCCAGGGGGACACCCAAGGGGTGGTGCCTGAAAACCCAAAGCTCTGAAGCCTGTCCATAATCTCCAAAGACGGCTCTGAAGGAAACGCTGGAGAATGGCACAGGCTTTGAAGATGACCCGTCAAAGCAATGCCATTTCTACGGAGCTTTGTCCAAAGCTCCGTAGAATCTTCGGAGTGATTTGCTGGAATCTTCAAAGATTCTCTGGAGTTGCTCTGGAGGATCTTCAAAGAATCTCTGGAGCATCTATGGAGTTTGCACACGCACCCCCAAAAAAATGTGGGGTGAAGGGTAGGCCACACATGTGTAGATTCAGGTTCGCCACATGGGTTCTCCAGCATTTCCACTGCAAGTACACCTAGCACCCATTGGTATTAGGTACTACACCACCCATGTAGATGAATCGGGTGCCTCCTTAGATCCGGATCTATTAAATCCGGATTAGTTAAAGGACCCATTTCTTAGATCCAGATCATCTTACATCCAGATTAAGATAGGTAAGTGGAAAAAACCCCACAGTGATCAAGTTATTGTAGCTATTCTCCTTAACATGTTTCCTCTGGACCCTTGCCCATCTTGGCTCTTTGTGTGGCTCCAGCAGGTGGTGAAGATATCTTTGTGAGATTGGGTGATGACACTGACCTTGAATAAACTGGTAGTCATCATATTGCCCAGTCATAAATTCCCCCCTTTTGGCAAGGTGCTAGAAAGAGTAGTGTCTGGGCAACCGTAGGTGCTATTAAAGAGAAGGGATTATTATGACTTATTTCAGTCTGGGTTCAGCCTTGGCTTTTGAACTGAATTGACCTTGATCTCCTTGATAAATGGCCTCTCAAGGGAAAAGGAGAGAGGGAGTGCAACTCTGTTGATCAGTGGCATTTGATACTATTGACCTTGGTATCCTTTGAATCACCTTCATAAGTGGGAAATGGATGCAAGTGTGTTGCAGTGGTCCAGCTCCTACATAGGAACATAAGAGGAGCCCTGCTGGATCAGGCCACAGCCCATCTAGTCCAGCATCCTGTCTCACACAGTGGTCCACCAATTGCCCATGGGCATCTCAAGCAGAGACAAGGGCAAACCTCCTACTCTCAAATCCCAGCAAATGGCCTTAGAGGGATCTTTTCACCTGCAGGGGTGATTTCAAAAAGCAGAGCTGGGTAGCTCTGTGCCCTGGAAGCTATCCTGTGGACTGCTGCTGGGTGCTATTTTGTCACCAATGCTGTTTACATGTCTACATGAAGGTGGTGAGATTAGTCATTAGGAGTTTGGGGTTGAGGTGTCACCAATAGGTTGTAACCCGCCCAGAGACCTTTGGGTATGGGGCGGGATAGGAATGCAAATAAATTAAATGAATGAATGAATGAATGAATGAATGAATGAATGAATGAATGAATGAATGAATGAATAGACTGATGGCACTGAAGTCTGTTTCTCCTTAACATCTGAATCAGGTGAAGCTGTGAATGTCCTCAACTAGTGCCTGGATACAGTGATGGGTTGGGTTTATTTTATTTATTTATTTACTTGAATTTTTATCCCACCGTATGCCCAAAAGTCTCCGGACGAGTTACAACATTAAAAACCAGTGAACATATAAAATCAGCATAGGATTACTGAGATCATCAGGGAAGATTCTACTGGGATACCACCAATCACTGAAAGTTACCTCCTCCTCTGTGGTAGGTCCCACACTCTGAAGTGTTCTTCCTTCAAATGTTTGTGGGGTATTTCTTTTTAAAGGATCTGTTGAAAACCCCTGTGTTTACCCCAGACACATCCTGACCTGGCTCTCAATACTGTTTTTATATATTGTTGTTTTAATTCCTTTTAACTTGGTTTTTATTTGTAAACTGCTTTGACCTTTTTAACAGGGAAAAACAATCTAGAAATGTTCTAAACAAAAAACAAATCCTCTCTACCTAGCCTTTGTCTGAAAGGGAAGCTTGTTTTTAATAAGGTTCATTTTGAGTTTTTGATAATGTTTTTATTGTAACCCACCTTGAGACCTTAGGGTATATGGCAGGACAGAAATACAACTCATACATATAAACACGACCAGGGGCCTTTCTGCACTTGGCTCGAGCGACTGCATCCAGGCAGGCAAAGCACTTGTGTTTGTGAATATCTAGCTCTTCCCTGCTGAATAGACTTCATATACAAGGGCAAAGCTGCAGTGAGCCCATCAGAGAGCACAATAATGTAATTAGATCATGATTCACAAATGATGGAATGCCCCAGTTAGGACAGGCTGCAATTCTACAGGGCAGCTGCATACTCACAAGATGAACTGAGATGGAGAGGGTCTTCAAGCAGGTAAGAAACAACTATCTTTCGAGTGCCATCTGCAGCCTGAAGAGATACACTGCAGCTTGTCATATCAACATTATCTAAGGTTGCACCCAGACATTGCTTACTTAGGCTGCATCCCCAAGCGAACTTTTAAAAGTGCCGTGCAATTCCGGAATAAGCATCTGCATGAGGCTCAGCAAAACGCGCATTTAAAATACTCCTTCCGTCCCCACGGAAGCGTGTTTTGCTTGCCCGCATCTTTTTCTTCCTGCCTCCTCTCTTGTTGTTGCCGGCAGGAACAGGGAGGGACTGTGCTCTGCGCGGCCACAACCAGGAAGAAACCCCCGACAAATTCAAAGGAAAAATAGCCATCGGTTCTCTGTTCCTCTCCCAGACCTCCGCTCCCTGAAATGGCTTCCTGTGCTGGCAAAGGCAGCGGCTGCAGCCATCGGCCACGCAATCGTTTGCTCATTCACTCTCAACACTTTCACAGATCACTGTCAAAATCCACCCAGTAGAGCAGAGGTGACTGTAGCAATCCACCACTTCACACCTGATAACAATTGCAACAATGTTGCAATTCTGTGCTATTCTGGCTCTTTGAAAGTTCTGAGCTTTAGAAAGGGAAAGGAAGGGAAGCTGCTGCACTTCTGGGAAATGATTGAATGTTTTATGGCTGTGTGTGCAGGCAGCAATCCCCACCCCTTTTGCCACAGAGTGTCCCCATGGTAAATGCTGCAAGGAAAACCCATGACTTCCAAAAAGAGCACTGGAACTCTTCTTTAAAGTGCACTTTTTTTGTCACGGATTTTCCTCCTTTTGTAGCGCTAGAACCTCATGGAGAAGCTGGGCATGGGGGTGCTCAGAGGCAAAAGAAGATTTTTAGAGGGCTTTAAATTGCTTGGGGACAGGGCCTCAGTCTGTTATATCTGAATATTCCAGAATACCTATCTTTATTCCAGAATATCCAAATATGGTGGAATAAATAAGTGACATTTAGATGCAGCCTAACTCTAATGTATGAGTTACTCCAATCTTACTTCTAGGCACAATGTGCACTCCTTGTCAGATATCTCATACAGAATATCCATGCAACTTATTTTCAGAGTTATCAATTAGTTGAATGAACCAGGTAAAAATAAGAATCTATAGTATTACAATGTCTTTTAATTCTTCAGTGTCAAGGCAGTGAATACTAAATCTGAATCCATGGATTCCTCACTTTATAGGTCCATCAGGACAAGAACCAGGCGTGGATGCTTCAGATCTTTCTTGCTGTGCCGTGTGCCAAGAGTATGGAGCCTCAGTATTTGGTGGCTATGGTGCTAAGCCTGCCCTGCCTTGTTCTCTCAGCCCCTGAGCCGATCACTGGGCCAAAATGCACCTATACATTCATCTTGCCCCAGCAGAAGTTTACGGGAGCTGTGTGCTGGAGCAGTGTGCGCCCTCCGCCCAATCCTCCTGCCCTCAATCGTAGTGAAGTGGAAGAGCTCCGTGACCAGCTGGTTCGCCAGCAGGCGCAAATGGACGAATTGCGTCGACTAGTGGAGGTTGATGGGACAATGGTGAGCGAGGTCAAGGCGCTGCGCAAGGAAAGCCGCAATGTCAACGCCCGTGTCACTCAGCTCTATACTCAGATGCTTCACGAGATTCTGCAGCGACGAGAGAAGCCGATACATGCTTCCCAGCTTGAAGGGCGAGTGGCCAATGCTTCCGCTGAGGCTTTGAGGGTAGCGGCAAATTATCGCCAATTGGAGGGCAAGTACCAGGCCCTTGCGGCCTTAGTGAACAATCAAAGTGCCCTCATTAGCCGGCTGGAGAGAGAGTGCCAGCAAGGAGCAAATGGCAGAATACATCCACAGGTACTGATCTGAGGAAACTGGTAGACAAGGTTGAATGGGAGGACAGCTGAGAGGAATGGGGTTGAGCAGCTGGTTTTGAGGGGACTTTGAGCAGGGTCCTCTGTACTGATCCCTCTGTTATTGGGTCCTAGCAGGAAAGCCATACAGCTAATACTAGCCACCCTTTTATTTTCCCACAATACACCAGATCAGGGGCATTGTGGGGAATAGGGACAGCTTTAGGATGATGTGAGCAGTGTGGCCACACAGGGCATCAAGCTCAGGGGGGGTGCAGTGTGGCCTGGCCCAGTCCCACTCATAGGTCAACTACCATGCCACCCCAAGAAGCAACCAGGTGGTCACATGATATGCCTCACATGGTCAACCAAAATGCTTAAACCCACATCTCCTGACCAGCCTGTAGGCTCACCACTGTGCCACACCAATCTGTTCCCAGAACTCTGAAGCAGCCAGGTGGATGTGCTGCTTGCTTGCTTGGTTAGCCACCTAGAACATCCATTGGCCCATGCCTCTAGACCAGCATTTAGGCTAACCACCACAAGGACCCTGAAGCTTGCCCAGCTCAGTCACTTTAAGCTATGCCTTGACCCTCATCAACCAACCTGTCCTGAGAGTAAACTTGTCAGGATGTTGGAGGCAGCAAGACACAGCATAACATGGTCACTGACATGTAATTTAGTCAGAACTTATGGGTTGAGGACTCTACAGAGTCAAGCCAGGTAACCCAAGAAATCACATGGCTGCTTTTTCAGATCCCACCCTACCTCAAAAAGGTCAGGTGTTGTTTCCTCTTTATGGGTCCTTGGTCTGCTGGTCCAGGCCCTGACAGGAAATTAAGAGTTTGGCTGTATTCAGCCATCTGACATTTCTTAGGTGCTGCATAGAAAGAAGGAAGAAAAGGATGGGATCTAAGACCTGCCAGGATGCAAATGTCACCAGGTTCCCATGGAACTGAGCAGCCTTTTTAAGCCATGCATTCTGAGGACTGAGGTTCATTCTGTTGGCCAAGAATCAGTGGAAAAGATGAAACCCCAGAGTTTGGTCCTGTGGGAGTGTCAGACTCTTATCTGCAGGTCTCTCGGTTCAGTTCCACTCGGAAGCTAGCTGGGTGACCTTGGGCTAGTCCCAGCTCTCTTTCTGAGCTCTCACAGCCCCACCTACCTCACAGGGTTTGTTGTGGGGAGAAGAACAGAAAGCTTGTCTGCCACCTTGAGTTCCCTTAAATGTGTGAGAAAAGCAGGGTATAAGAGCCAACTCTGCTTGTCAGGGAGGAGATGCCTGGTTTTTTTTCAGCACATTAAAGCTGGACTCCTTGCCTTCATAGATGATGTTATGGTCACTGTAGGAAAAACCACTCTTGGGTCATTCAGTAAAGGGCTCTATCTGTGTTCATTTTTTTAAAAAAATCCTCAAAAGGCTGGAATACTGTGATACAAATAATGTTGCCCTCTTGCAGAAATATGTTGTATGAAGTATGCAGAAATGTAAGTTGCACTCCTGTCTTCTCGCTATGGTGTAAAACAACTTTTCTTCTTCCTGTAGCCCCCTTTGGTACCGGTGGTTCCGCACAATCCTGCCAGCATCGCTAATGACAGCCGGGCTCATTTTGATGCCATCAATGACATCCAGCGAGACCAGACGGCGTCTGCCCATCAGTGGCCCCAAAAGGCTTCTCTTCCAGTTCCACAGGATGGTACAGTTCAACCCCCAGCTGTTGTACCCACCAGACCCACAGGTTTGTTTTTTTTAAAAAAATTAAGTTTAAACATGGGGGAGGGGAGAGAGACAAAGTGCTTACATGTAATTTTTCTCGTTTATAGATATAGAAAGTTAACTAACACCCTAAAATCCTAAAACCAAATAATAGAGTAGATCTTGCTGCGCTTATCACCCAGAAATGGAGACCATTTGTTTTTATTGATCTGTTTCAAATTGATTTCTTAAGTCATACAAGTGTAATACAAGTATGAATAGGCGTTCAGTACATTACTAAGACCACATGAAGATCAAGGAACTGGAGGAATTTCCTTAGGAGGTTACAGTGTTTGAGGCTTTTTAGTCTAGAAAGAAAATAAGTGAGAGGAGAGATGTGATACTATGTATGGTGGGGCTGGAGGGAAGTTTTTTTTTTTCTTTCCGAAAATACTGGAACCAGAGGTCACCTATTGAGGCTAAATCCTGGACAAATCAGGCAAACCCTGTGCAAGTGACGGACTACATGGGTTCAATCCAGAGAGTCACCTCTTATTAGAGATGTGCACGAATGTTTTTTTGGACATTCTATTAGAATCAAATTGAACACCTGAAAATCCGATTGGATTTGAATCTTTTACATTCGAATTTAACAAGCCTTGATTTGTATTTACCAAATTCGGATCTATTTGTTTGAAATTTTTCTTCAAATCTGCATATACGAATGTCTACAACATTCATTTGTGGACATATCCATCTTCCCCACATCCGTATGCATCCTGTATGTAACCCATTTTCATCCCGTACGGATGCAGATCTTCAAGTATGCATCGTGTACGAACCCGTACACACACAAATGCCCAGGTAATTTGAACGAATAGAGCCGGAGTTCGCAATTCGTTTCAAATGTTTACATTTGAATTTCGGGATATTCTATTCCAGTTCGAATGTCAAAATTCCTCCCATTCAGTCGGATTTCAAATGCCTTCAAATATTCGTGCCGATCCCTACCTCTTATGTTCTCCAGTACTGAAGTCTTTTTGTAACAAGGAGAGCACCTAAAGTCCAACCGTCTAGAGGTCAAGGACACCCTGGCTGCTAAGCAGGAAGCACCTCCTGTAGGAGACAGGCTGACCTACATGTTCAGGCTGTGAACATACTTGGGTCTATTGGGGGCACTTTGCAAAATTACCTGGGTGGACAGAGGGAAGATTTTCCTTCTTGTCTCTGGCCATTGCAAGAGCTTGTGAGTGTTACATAGCATGATGCCATCCACTTCCACCTGCCTCATTTTTTTCTTCTGTTGATTAAACCCGAGATCTGCCCAAGTGTACACTTCTACACCTTCAAATGCATATATTGGGGTGGGGGCTACATTCTCACCCAGGATATTGCTATTGAAGTACACTCTACCTGCTAGGGATATGCACAAATATTCATAACGTTCGTCATTTGTACAAATTCAGACATTTGCACATGAATCAAATGTTACAACATTCATATATTAACAAATACTAATGTTTCCAGACATTGGTATGAATAGTTCGGAGAGTCATGAAACTGGGGAGGTGGGGAAGGGGCTGCACCGATCACATCTGCGACTGATCCAGAGTACATTCCACATGGATCGAGACCAGAGTAACAGTGGATTCAGGTAGGATTTGACACTTGCAGAGAAAATATGTTGTGGGATCCGTATCAGATCCGTATGCGTTCATGTTGGATATGTATCAGATATGTATTCATTCATATCGGATATTTGTATGAATTCCTATGAATACATTCATATTGAATAGACTCCTACCTCATTTGAAGGGGATCTCTTCGAACGAATAAACATTTTCTAACATTCGATTCATTACGAACTGAATGCCAAAAAATCCATTCAGGCAAATCCCTACTACCTGCTGCTCTCATTGTTCTCTTCCTGGTGCTGAAGCAGTTGAACATCAAAAACAGCCATTGCTTGGAGAAAGCTCAGTGTTTTACTAATGGAGCTTTCTAATAGATAAGGATTCCGGATGGAAGTCAAGCATGGGAAAAATGCAAAGGGAAATGGGTGGTTGCTGGCCGACGTCTAGGTATTTTGAAGAAGGCGCAATAATGAACGTCGTTATGGATTAGTCATTTCAACAGTTTAAGAACAAAAGAAATATTTCCACCATTTCATTTATTTTTTGCTATCACCATAAAACTGTGAGATAAATTAGCTTCAATGGAGTGTGTTTTGGAGAAAACTTATCTAAGAGAATTTCATGATTGAACAGTGACCTAATTTGGGGCTCACCCATCAGAGCCTATCATTTTGTATCACATTCCAGTTCTGTAGGATTTTGCTCAGGACAGAACATTGTGTTATTTTATTTATTTATTATTTAAATTTATATCCCACCCCATACCCGAAGGTCTCTGGGCGGATAACAACATTAGAATAGATTAAAACAAAGTATACATTAAAAGACTCTTAAAAAGGATTCAACAAATATAAAACAATGCACAATATGTTTAAAATAATAGTGTCTGTACTGGGGGGGAACATATGGTTATGGTTGTGATAGCTCCCATATCTCCTCCTCAAGGACCCTGGCGTGACTGTCAAGCAGCTAAACAGGACGGGCAGACCAATGGAATCACCATGCTCCAACCAACTGGCGCCCGAGGCATCTTCCAGGCCTGGTGTGACCAGGATTATGATGGGGGTGGCTGGACAGTTATCCAAAGGCGTCAGGATGGGTCTGTCAATTTCTTCCTCACCTGGCAGCACTACAAGGTAGGAAGGAGCGTGGAGGATGAAAAGGAAATCTCACATAAAGAGGGGAGTTGGGATACATGGAAAGAAAATTCAGTCCAAAATCTTCCACTGATGAAACACACCAACCCTGAGCTGCAAAGATTCAATATTTATGGCTTCCAAAGAATTCAAAGCAGGACTCTTCTGCCCTAAGATGTTTGTTTTTTAAAAATTAATAAGTTGTTCTATTTATTGGCAAAGGGAAGCCCCATCAGAACTCAAACTGCATGTTGCTGCATGATTACATCACCACATAGTGTGATGTCCCTGGGTCCAGGGTTTGAGAAGGCTAGGACAAGGAATGCAGGAGCAAAGTAAGCATAGCTAAGGACTCACCTTGCTCCTAGATACAGTTTGCTAAATGTGCTACTTGGCATCTCCAGATGCCACGCAAAAGGGCAATGCTATTTCAGTTGTTCTGTAACGTATTCAAAAACACCGTTTTGCACATCACTACTATGCCCTCCATTTTATTCTGACAAGTTCAGATACTGAACTTCAGCTGCTGGAACACCTCCCTTATGAAGTCAGGCTACAGCGACTGGGCCTTTTCAGCCTCTAAAGGTGGCATTTAAGAGGCAACCTTATTGATGTATACAAAAATCATATGCAGTATGGAAAAGGTGGATAGAAAAATATTTTCTCTATCACACAACATTAGAACTGGGGATACTCTATGAAGCTAACAGACAGGAGAATTAGGACTGACAAAGGGAACTTTTTTTCCCCCCCACATCCACTGGGCCATTAGCCTATGGAATTTACTACCAGAAGAGGTGGTGACAGCAACCAGCCTGGATAGCGTTAAGAAAGCTTTAGACAAAATCAAGGAGGACAGGTGCATCAAAGGCTACTAATATGAATTCCAAGGTACGGTATCCAGAGGCGTTTTCGCACATGCCGTTTCGGGACGCGTGCAAGACAGCTCCGGACACGGCATACGCATTGGCTCAGCGGGGCTTGCGCTCCGACGTGTCCGGAGCTGTCTTGCACGCGTTCGAGATGTAGAGCACTTTAAAGTGCTCTACATGCGTTCTGGCGCGCACGAACTGCCCGCAGGCATTCGGGAGGAGAAGCATTCGCGCCTGCTTCTCTCTCCCTAACAGCCGCGGGCTCGCCTCCCACGCCGGCGCAGCTTTGACAATCAGCTGTTTTCAGCCAGCGCCGGCTGCGGGAGCCTCCTCAGCTGTCTCCCCGCCCCTTGCCAGCGTTTGCCGGCTAAGACAGCTCACGACGCTTTGAGCATTCGCACACAGGCGCGCCACAACGCGTTTACACGCGTTCCTGCGCTCCTGTGTGTGAATGATCAAAGCGTCCTGAAGTGCCTTAGGCTTCCCGTTCTACACGCGTTCCAAATGGAACGCGTGTAATGCGAAAATGCCTCAGGTTGAAGAGAGAGGCAGGGTGTCTCTAAAGGCCATTTACAGGGATTTTAGAGGTGGAGGTTTCACTTTTGTCTTGTTTGAGATGCCAAAACACAATTGGGGGGAGGCAGGATCCAGCAGCCCTGATCCAGCAGGGCTTCTCTTACGTTTTTACATATGGGATTCAAATTCTCATCTCCCAGGTCCCAGACTCCTAGTACCAAACCACTACATCACACTGATTATACTGTTATTGTTGCTGTGTTTCTAATCTGTATTTTATGACTATCCTGAACTCCCCTGGTAGAAAAGTACCAAAGGATAGGCTTGTGACGTTTAGATGCCAGGACTGTTAGATTCGTTTACTAACAGTCCTAGCTGTAATCAGTTGTAGCAAACTGGTGCTTGGTCTGTGCTTGTTGGGCTTCTATATGGTTTGTAGGCAACGGAGATGGACAGCCAGCTTAAAGTATCCACCCATCATGGAGCTGCTTCCGTCTTGGAGCAGCTCTGAGTGTACATGGCCTTCTTCACCTTCAATAGCTGGACAGCAGTAAAAATTGCTCCACAGCTATACTGGGAATGCCTGCTGGCGCTCCTAGTACGGCCCCAGATGCAACCTTCGCATCTGCTTGCATGTGAAGGCTGCGTGGGGGCAGAGTGGGGTAGCTGTGGCTGTGTAGTTGTGTGCTGCATCACCCAGTGCAGTGGATGGCCACTGAAGGGGGGCAGATGCTGCCGGTCAGCGGCATTTGTACTTATCCTGCTACAGGATAAACTCAAGGTAGGTTTGGGATGGGGACAGTGTTCGCAATGCGAATGCCTGCTTCCATCCCTAATGTTAACTTCCCTGGGACACTGGCAGGCCTCACCCTTAGATTCAGTGGCCAGTATTGTCGGGGATGATGAGAATTATAAGGCCACCATTTGGAGGAATCCAGACAGTGTATCACTGGGCCTTTCTGCACTTGGCCTTATTCTGGAATATATCTCAGAATAGGAACCTGCTACCTGCATGCTAGTGCAGACTATGGAAGGTCCCAGGTGAGGCCTGCCATAATCTGCATTAGCGTGTGAGCAGCAGACTGCTATACCAAGATATATTCCAGAATAAGGCCTAGTGCAGAAAGAGCCACTGTCTCAGAGCCTGTCCTAGCCTACTAATACCCAGCTTGCTTTCTTCTCCAACCTCCACCACAGAACGGTTTTGGACACCTGGAAGGAGAACACTGGTTGGGCTTGGAGTCCATTCGGTGGCTGACCAGCCAGGGCCCCTATAGGCTACGTATTCTGATGGAAGACTGGAGCGGAAGAGAAGCACATGCTGAATATGACACCTTTGCTCTAGAACCCGAGAGTGATTTCTACCGGTTGCGGCTGGGGCGTTATCAGGGCAGCGCCGGCGACTCGCTTTCCTGGCACAATGGCCGACAGTTCAGTACGCTTGACCAGGATCACGATGCTTATTCAGGTAAAGGGGGTATCAAGTCTAAAAGCATGGCATAAAACCCTGAGAGAATACCAAGAACTGGGGAGGAAGTGTGATTTATCTGCTGCAATGCTTACATTCTGTAAGAAGCTTGGTTCTTGCTTCTACCACCACCCTTCCACAAAACATTTGGAAGAGAGTTCAAGTCTTCCACTGTCTAGTGAACTCCAACCACAGAGAGTTGTACTATAGGAGCCACCTGTGTCAAGGTTCGTGACTGACAGGCCACGCCAGGACAAAACCAAACAAAACCTGTTCAGTCGGGGAATACACATTATGGAGGTTCCCCAGCCTCAAGAAGTAAAGGTGCCATTGTGCATGTATATACTATAGAGGGTGCAGAAGAACAGAGTGGCTATTTAAGGTCAATAATTTATTTTTCACAAATAGATGTCAGGTATGAGATTTTGAGTTTCGACTATAATTCAGGTGGAAAACTTTGGATGGTCAGGTTATTCATTCACTATGAATACAGACTGTTTTTCTTGCTTTCTACATTTAATTTGCAAAGTTCTTAGAGGACACATTTCAGATTGAAAGACTCATGCTGCCTCCAGAGAGAAAGAGGCAATGAAGGATCTCAGCAAGATCCCGCAATTGCCTCTTGCTGTATCCTGCCGGATGCAAAAAGCAACTCCATTTATCTTCACATCTGAAAAGTGTCTTCTGCAACTGGCCCAACTGGGGCTACCAGAAGCCAGCCAAGCATCTGCCCATTTCCTTTCCTTCTCTGCATGTTTGGCCAGCTTCCAATAGCTCTAATTGGGCTGATCGTGGAAGCTGCTCAACAGGCATGAAGGTAAGTGGAGATATTGCAGTAAGGTGGCAAGAAAGCTGAGGAGTTGTGTCTTGTGTCATGGTTCCAAAATCCTCGTTTATATACTTGTGTCTTATATGCAAAACTGTTGCCATACTCACATTAGTCTCATTGTTTCATCTTCCCAAATTCTAATGAATATAGTGTTTTAAATCAGAGCTTTTAACTAGGTACATTGTTTTAACTTGTATCATGTTTTTAATACGTTTTAATATGTTGTTTGATCCGTTGTCACCCGCCCAGAGACATTTGGGTATGGGGTGGGATAGAAATGGAAATAAATAAATAATAAATAAATACAGAAATTTTAAGCCATTGGACTTAATAGTCCTTGGCATTACACTGAATTTGAGAATGGGGAACCTACAACTCAAGAAAATCTTGGGACTGGTCGCTGATCATGAATGTAAGGTTACTGGGAATTGGCTCTCCATTCCTATCTAATAGTCTTCACTCCTCTTCTGTTCCCTCAGGTAATTGTGCCCACTATCAGAAAGGTGGTTGGTGGTACTATATGTGTGCCCACTCCAACCTCAATGGTATCTGGTACAAAGGGGGACACTACCGAAGCCGTTATCAAGATGGAGTCTACTGGGCTGAGTTTCGTGGTGGCGCCTACTCACTCCGTAAGGTTGCAATGATGATCCGGTCCTTATGAAGTACCTAATTCTTCTCTTGAGGATAAAGCAGGATGAACACTGTCAAGCAGGCCATGCTTACGTAGAAACAGAAGTTCCTGAGTCCTGAAGCCCACTCTTCATGTATTTTCCCAGCATGCCATTTTCTCTTCAATGAATTCCACCAGTTAACAGCAGAAACTGGGCAGCGGTGTTATTTGGCAATCTTGAGACATCACAGTACCAATCCCTACATTCTTATAGCAGTTTTCTTTTTTCATTTAAAAAACCAATAAATTAAAAGGATTAAAGCACCAAGTGAACTTGTGGCCTGATCCAGCAGGGCTCCTCTTATGTTCTTATAAGGCATCATTTATTTACTACTTGTTTTTAAAGGAAATATTTTGACCTGGTGGGGAAATCCATATTCTGCTTCAAAATAACGTATGCAAATATCATTATTTACTCAGATTTGATTACTATACCAACGGTAGTCTCAACTCCAGGACTTCTAAATTACAGATGTCCTCTTAACTGACCATGGACTGGATTACACACATTTGCTTCACCTGATGAGAGGGCCCACGAGAAAACAGGTGCCATAGGTGTTGTCACATACAATCCAGTTGCTGGACCTGTACGTGACACAATCCCAGCTACAAAAGTGATATACTTAAGCAGTTAAGTGCACGGAGAAGGCAATAGGCAGTTTTCTGACTGGCTTAGGGTGTGTCCAGACTGGGGGATACTGTGCATTCCGATGCACAGAGAATGCTGCCGCTACTACAGATTTGCCTGCTGCAGAACGATCAACACAGTATCAGGTCAATTAGATGTATCCCGCCGTCCTGACAGGATGGCAAGAAAGAGCCAACAAGAGCTGAGCCTGCAGCTCAGCTTCCATTGGCTGCCCCATCACACATGACGTGACTCACCACAGAAGTCTCGCAACTGCCGAGGAAGCTGTGGACCTCCGTTTCAAGTGGGGACAAGATGTTGTGACTTCAAAGCCAAGTAAGCTGTGATTTATATACTAACTGTAGGTCCTTTATCTACTAGTCTGGAAGGGACCATAGTGTAGGTTATGCTGTGTTATCAACAGTAAAGCCATTTGCCTGTTTACAAGGATGGATTCAGGGGATCGGGGTGGTTTGTTTCATTTGGCCCCTGTTCATTTTCTATACACAACTGGATCAGGGCTGCTAATGGTGCCATTTTCCCATCTGTGCCACAGCAATCATAGAACAAAGGGAAATGTCTGTTTGTGTAGCCCAATATTATCTGAAATGGCTGATGGGAAATCTGTATTGCCACTTGCTACTGTAACCTTTTACCTAGGGACGGCAGCCACTGAAGTAGGCACTTCCTTCCTGCATAGACAAAATGTGTGCTCCACACGGATTTAATTTTAAGACAATTTAGATGTATTTATTTTTTTTAAAAAATCATTCTGTGTCTGATTATAGAATTAGAAGCTCTATAAGTTGCTTACTTGTGGACTTTAAGAAATCCAATAGCTTTCATTAGAAAATAAATTTTTAATCTGCATCCCTGTCAATGTAGCAACCAGTTCAACAGCTCCTTTTGTGCATTTGCTGATAGTGATATAAATGACACAAGAGACAAAAGCAAGTTTTCAGCTGGACATCAGAAAAGGTCAGGCACAGCACAAATGCCAGGCAGAGCCCACTAGGTACACCACAGCAATAAAAATATCCCGAAACCTAAGAGAGTTGCTTCAAACTGGGGCCAGGATCAGACTGGGCCTGGTACTCCAGCTACAAAGTTGATTTTTGGTCCCAAGGGATCAACAGATCCCAGCCATCTGCAACATTAAATATCCCTCCACCTCTCCAATGTGTCTTGCTAGGTTTTTCAAGAAGCAAGCCTTTTTTTCTGACTTATCAATAGCAAGGTTGTTGAACAAGTGCTGTTGGATTCTACCTCCAGCCATCCCTGACCGCTCATCATGGGAAGAAGGGCTGATGACAGTAACAATCAAAGTCTTGATTGAGCCTGAAAGTGTCACCTAGAGTTGCAGCAGAAATGGGTCTTGCAGTGTTAATGCACAATCTTCTCGTGCCAGCAGTGTCAATCACTACCAAAAGGACACACTGATTGGGATTCAGGTGTAGGCTTCTGAAAAGCCTCTGGATTCTTTTGAGGTAGACACAGTACCCACCACAGGTGGCACGAGAAGATTGTGCCACAGCCAGCTAGCAGAAAAGGGAAAGGTTAAGGATGACTAAGCAGATGTAGAAAGGGTCAATTCTACATCAAACTGCATGCTGATTTTATCAGTACCCAAAGAAGCCTGATGTTTTGGGTGCTGGGAATCTGCTGTATGAAACCAGGAGGCTCCATAAACAGTTTCCACATTTCTGAGAAGATGAAATCTGTGGTTCAGAGACTTCTGGAAAATGAGTTGTTGGAAGAGAAACCAGTGGAAGACTACAAAGCCTGGAAAAGGCAAAAAGAAAAAATGGGATAAAGTGCAAAGGGTAGACAGTGACAATGAGTCACTCCTCACCTGGAAATCTATCATTCATAGACATTATCAGAATGGGCAAGCATGAAAAACTGGGGTCTTTGAAGACTCCATCCCTAGACCCCTCCCATTTCTGAAGAGCAATGAGGGTTAATCATGATCTTCTTCTTCTTCTTCTTCTTCACCCTCTTCCTTCAGGTCATCCAGGATAAGGTCATCAATGTCCATACAATCCAAGCTGCCTTGGCTCAGGCAGGTAGCCACAGTAGAGCCTGTGCTCTCATGCACCTGGCTGGGAAAGATTACTTTGGGCAAGTTATTCATGAGCCGGCTTCGGGGATGTGTACAGTGTGTTCCTGGAATGTGGGGTCCTGCAAGAGAATCCAGGCGGTGTAGGCACAAAAGGTGATAAAGAGTTAAAACACGCAGCTATCACCTGAAGCTCTGACATGAATGCAGATCAGCAACCTTATTTTCCCATACTGCCTACCTCCACCCCCTCTGTTCTCTTCTCCTTTCCACTCTGTCCCATGGCATTACTACATCTGTCCCTCTGAGGAGCAGCTCTATTACAACAGTAGGAAGAAAGTCTCCTCGTTTCAGAGAAAGTATCATCTGCACTCTTATTTATCACAAATCAAAAGCACAGAAAGTAACTGACTGCAGGACAGCACGAAAAAGAAAGTCTCCCTTGCCACCCTTATCTGAAGAATCCTCTTATAGGGATTCTCTTTTAGCATCTAAAAGCATTTCTACTTCCGATATGACCCCCCCAAAAGATCACACAGATAACTCTCCCTGTGGTCCTTGATCACCTCAAATGCAAAGGGCCGACCACACAGCCCTCGTGTGCTCACCTCTTCGGTTGTGGCAATCTTCTGCAAAACAAGAATGCTGATGCCTGCTCTGTCGGCCTCGCATTTTGCGGGGTGGTATGATTAAGCTTGGGAACACTGGGCTACGACAGTTGTAACAGGGAGATGGGATTCCCATCTGGGCTGAACCTCTGCAGCAACAAGGTGGAGGGAATGGTTTTGCTCATTGGTGCATTTTGATATTTGCGTAAATGTTCTCAAACCTATACAATTGCCCTCTAGTTTATTTTCCATTTTATATATTTAACAACAATATAGAGAAATTTAGCAGTAAGAGGTTAGCATAATTTATATTACTATTGTAAACATGCAATATACCTCATTTTCCTGTGCAGGGAATGATTTCAATGAGCATCTGAATTTTATTTTGAGTGAAAGAACACCAGAAATAACAGTGTCATTGTAATAGGTTTAAATTGTTTTTTTATCTATATTTTAAAATAAAAAAACAAAAAACAAAAAGCATTGTGTCAAAGAGCTGAAAACTCTTTGTTAGTACTCTGTTAGAGTAGCCAAAACCAAAAGTTCACAGATGAAAAACAAAAGTGTTCTTTGCTTTCCCTTTAAGCATCAAGAACTAAAGCACCTTTAAAGAGGAATAACCACTTGTTACCCCCCTGTGCTTTATAATAAATTCCACTTGCACCCCGCATCTGGACTGAACACCCATCAAGTAGGTAAAGTACATTCAAAACACTTGCTATTGAACACACCAAAAGGATACAACTTCATCAATGAACAGGAAGTAATCCTGACACCCCATTGGAAACTCCTCCTCACTAGTGCTGTGATTGGCTCACACATGCTGTCAATCTTCCAGTATTCTGTGCTCAAGAGTAAAGGCAAAAGCTGTGCAGCTTTGCACTCAAGAACAAAGGCATAGTCACCTGTTACAATTTTGTGCTTCAGTACAATGGCAGTACAACCTGCATCTCCCCAAATGAGGCTGAATATTTAGGCAAGCTTCCTGTCCTGTTAAAATGGGGAGTACTCTGGCACCTCAGTCAGGGAAGCTACACCCTCTTGCCCTCCTTTGTAATTCCCAGTTCCCATTTCTGCAAAAGAGTCACACATACACACAAAAGAAAATGCTTGAGAAAAATCAATGTACTTTCCCTGCATAAAATAGCAGAGTAGTGCGTATTGAAAACCCATACACACTTCTACGTGTGATCTATGTAGTGTGGAAACTCTTTTGCTTTGCCCTAAAGAGACAGGATTATCGATATAATTATCAAGCATATAATCCTGTTTACTCCCTATACCATTTTATACTCTGCATCACCTGATGAAAGGTCTTAAATATTTTTAGAAAGCCAACTAAAAAATAAACGATGTTTACAATGCGAAATAAGGGGACATTATACTTATCATAAGACATCTGGATGAAAGGGGGTAAAACAGCTCACTTGTAAATAATGAGTATATAAACACAGACCAGGATCGCTTATCGGTAAGAACCAAGCTCAGTGTTGTAAAAAGATTCCAGAGTAAGGATGTCCATGAAACCAATTTCCCCCATTCAATTTAAATCGAATGGGAGACTATCCAGCATCGTTTGAAATCCCCTCTTCACAAATATAGCCAGCTTCGACTTCACAGGCAAACATCAAACAAATGTTCACATGCAAAGGGAACCTTGCCGTCCTCCCACTCACTTGCTGTCACTCCTACTGTCATCACACGCTTGAAGTCCAACTAGGCCTTCAAAAGGTGCGCATACCTCCAGAAGGCCTACTTGGGCCTTGAGGAGTATGTGAATGGCGGTGGTGGCAGCCATGGCCATATTTAGGGGGAAGGGGGCATGACTGAGGGAAGGGGCGAAGGGGGGAGGGGAGGCCAGGGGGAGGCCTCAGCCACCATTTGCATACTCTGACTTCGAACTAGGCCTTCTGGAGGAGTACGTGCACCTCTGGAGAGACTAGTTGGGCCTCAGAGGACCATGCATATGGTGCTGAGTGCTGCCACATTTAGAGGTAAGGAGCATGGCCAGTGGGGCTGAGGGGTAGGTCCAGCCTTCATTGAAGCTCCAACAAAATTTTGCTGAAGGCTACATTCATTCAATTTGTTGGCCCTATCCGATTTGCCTGCAAATGTTGAAATTTGTACAAATTCCAAATAGCACGAATATTCATGCACATCCTTATTCCAAAGCCTCTGTGAATTTCTAGAATGCCAGAATAATTTGCATAACACTACTGAATGCTCAAGAAGTCCTTATTTCTCACCTGAAGGTCCGGTTACACGTGGGGCAAGTGAACTCTCCTGTGCCCCACATTTTGTCCTTTGGCACCGGGTCGTAACGGGTGCCACACTTGCGGCAACGGGACACCTGTAATGATCACAGAAGCAGCAGATATCGCAGGCAATTTTGGGACAGGAGCAACCTGGTCACCCTCCCTCTGCTGGGTTTGTCTTATACAGCTTTTCAGAGATAGAAAAATGATCAGGTGATAGAGCTTTATGGTGCAAGTCCACTTGTAGAAGTGTGAAGGAAGTTCCCAATTACCCTTGTTACGCTCACACTAACATCCCACACACATTATACAAATCACAGTCCACGGTTTATTGGGAATGATGGAAGACATCACTTTTAACACTTGTCTGCTACCATCACAGCTACTCAAACCTGAACCTCCCATCCCATGCTGCGGGTTTCCTCTCCTCCAAAAGCAGCTGGAAAATGAAGCCAACAGGAGATTATTTACTGACCATTCAGGGGGCAACATCTGGGCTGAAAAGCTATTAATTGTACACAAGGAGAATCAAGCTAATTCATGCATCTCAAGTGTCCGCTCTCCAGTGCAATTAGGAGCCAATGGGGGATTTCTCCCCCAATTTCACTGTGGAGAATTACCACAGCATCCAGAAATCAGAAAATTAATTATGAAAACCCCATCAGCTTAATCCCAGCACCAGTTAGGCTGAGAAATATTTTTTGGTAATGAGTGAGGGGCAGAGTGAGAAGAGGAAGCAAGATAGGAAGGCTGAAGACGAAATCTAGATCAAAGATCCATCATCCCCTGGTTTCTAGCTCTCCTTTGAAGCAGACCACAGTGAAGAACATCAAGGATTTCCTTCCTAGAACATCGAACCCAATAACCAAAACAGAAGGCTGCATCCAGCATTACACATCAGTCAGTACCCGGTGCTTACACACCTGTTTTCTTTCTGGCACACGGCGCCACCACACAGAGTCACAGGGACGGCAGGCAAACTGGCGGTCTTCATTGGGAATACAGTTTTTCTGTGCATTTTCAAACATCTGGAGATTCTTCTGAGTCAGAGGTAAGACCTTCAGCTGCTGAGCAACCTCCTGGCAAAGAATAAACAGGAAGTATGAGATGTGGTACTTAGGGCTCCCCATATTCCACAGCTCCCCTCAAAATAAATGAGAGTAGGGCAGGGTGCAAAACCCAGTAGTATTCTGGAGCTATGTTAAGAGCACTAGACATGTCCATGGCAATGCCAGTATAGACCTGGGATACTGGGGTGGTATTTCACAGTATTGCTATAGTGGGGAAAAGGACATTCTGCCCATTTTTTCCTGCTATAGGGATACTGACTTACCTGTCTGGACATTCCTTCCAGGAACCACCATCTTGGAGATGGTCAGCATGCATATGCCAGATCTGAAAATGTCATGAACCTTCAAGAATTTTGGCCTTTGAAATACCCTGAAGT
This sequence comes from Aspidoscelis marmoratus, assembly GCA_014337955.1. Taxonomy (NCBI): domain Eukaryota; kingdom Metazoa; phylum Chordata; class Lepidosauria; order Squamata; family Teiidae; genus Aspidoscelis; species Aspidoscelis marmoratus. Next base: position 2,452,413 of record MTQE01002560.1, read on the forward strand.
ATGTAGCACACTGATGGCAGAAGCATGGCGTCCAGACTTTTCCTAAAGGATTATTCCAGAAAAGTTTTTTTTTCTGGAACATTGCTTAATAATGTTTTTTTCAGCTGCTGTCTGGATGTAGCCTAGAAGCTTCCACCCACAGAGCAAATCCAATTGCCTCATGACTTCCCTATCAGACCTAGCTCTCAATTAGGGCACCTTATAGATACAATGACTTGGGTATCTATATCCTTCAGAAGTACTTTGCCTATTTATTATGAAAGAAGCATTTATTCTAAGAGGAGATTGAAATCCATCCATTACTAGAACAAGTTGACATTGTTTTCCAACTCCTCCTTTTACCAGGGTTAGGGTCAGGGTTAAAATGACAGCTGAGAGAGAAAAAGACAGACAGTACTTCCTTTTGGAAGTTCACTTTGCATTTCTATAGCAAAAGGTGTTTTTCCACTGTCACTAGAAGTACCCACTACGTGCCCATTAATGGGTACTTAATGGGTACTTTTAGTGACAGTGGAAAAACACCCAAGGTTATCTTTCCCAGATGATACGGACTTTCCGAAGTCACACAGAACACCCTGTGTCTGAGCAATGGATTATGGTCATTGGACCTATTATCCAAGACTGGGGCACCCTTCCTCTAATCACTAACAATAACACAACATGCATCTAGCGTAGCTACATACATCATACAGAAATGTATGCAGTAATAAACTTATTAGTCTTTAAGGTATCTTAGGAGTGTTTTTGTAACAGAGTAACACAGCCATTCTTTATGAAATTATTCCAAACTGCCTCAGCCTTACATGCAGATATGCATCTTGTTTTAGACAACTTAGTATTAGGTAGTCATCTGAATGCATTGTGGGTGGGCACTCAGGGCCTCCAGAAATCGTGGATTTCTATCTCCTGCCAAGGATGACTACTGGACAGAGATAACAGAAGTTTTAGCGTTAACAGTAGCATGACCACAGATTCTTATCATTAATATTATTGTACGATCAATAATGCCCTTTAGTCAGTAGGACTATGCACTATAATCTAGCATTGTCCTTTCCTGCCTTCTGCTGACTCTGCATTGGTCAGGTGGGTTATCAACTCCATTAATCATTAGCAGGGAGACCAGGATGTGATTGTTCCTTAGGCCATGTCAAGTTATGACTTTTTTTAATTTCTCTTCCTGTGGTTCTGTAACAACCACAACACTTTGTGTTCTTACCTTGATTTCCTTGTCTTTTTTGTTATCTGATTTCTACCAAGAAAAGAAACAAAGACGTTACGGTATATACAATTGTTTGGCATCACCAGAAAGTTGAATGAAGTAGAATCAACATCAAAGGCCATACTTCTAATACATAAAACCTATACCATATATTTGAAGCAATGCCACTGTAGCTCTGTTCCCCCCCCAACAAAAAAAAAAGTGGTACATACTATTGCTGACAAAAACTGCACTGGTAGCAGGTTTTCCAGCAATAGCTCTTTTTACTGACCTTATGGACAGAGCCACCATCATAGCTCCATCCATCACACATACATGGAGGTGAAAACAGACATCCATGCATGCACAGAGGTGCCACAGGTAAGATCCACGCATATGGGACATCAAAATGTCTAGATGCACAGGACAGTAAAACATGAAAAGACAGAATGAGCCACAGGGCTGCCTAGCTAGGAGGCAGTAATCATGGAGGAAGGATTTCCCACATTATCATTTCCTAGTGGAATATCTGGCCTCCATGTGGAGGTGCCCTAAGTTAGGTGCCCATCACGCCCAATTGCTTATTAAGGGGAGCTGAATCCCAGTTCAGACTAAGCCACTTTTGCCTGAATTCTAAGTAGAGAAAACCTGGCAATCTTAATGCAGTCCCTACAAGAAGAATACTTGCTGGAGGTGTGAAAAGGATCTGTAACAAATTCCTCAGGTGGGGCTTATCATAGCCTGCACTAGCAAGAGACAGCAGGCCCCTGTTGTGGGATATATCCCAGAATAAGGCCCAGTGTAGAAAGGGCCTTGATTCTTGATGGTTGTCCTACCATAGGGCTTTACTAACTATATGACCCCTGGGCTCTGTTCACACCTAAGTTTTAATTTTCAGCCCACTTTCAGAGTAAGGCAAAACATCAGCAAAGTGACATTTTCTTTCCACTTTAACTAAACCAAAGGTGGATTTTCTGAGTTAGAAAATAGTGAAAGACAACAGCTTGTTCCTTTGCTAATATATTATTTCACTCTGAAAGTGCACTGAAGCTGAATTAAAACTTAGGTGTGAACAAAGCCCTGGTTTTGGAGGGAAATATGTGTGACTCTATTATACACAGAGCTATGTGTGACTCTATTCCATATACACAGAGCTATGATTTCCAAGCTCCAAGGGGGACTCTAAAATCCCTACCATCACCTCCCCCCATGCAAATAATCATAACCCTACATAATTTCCCCTCCGCTCTCAATCACCTGTTTCTTTTTCTCCTCCTCCTCTCGGTTCAGTTTATCGATCACTTTCTAAAAAATAAAAAGAAGAAAAGAATTGACAAGGATTGCCAGAGAGAAGCAGATCCTTAGAACAGTAAGCACTAAGGCAGATAAGGTCTCGTGTTTTGTTGGAGTAATGCAAAGCATGCCTCTGGGATAAAAGGAAGGCTAGCTAATGCTGATCTTGGGGAGTGAAGGGTCATGAGAATTCTGTTTTGTAAGACAGTAGGCAGACTAGCAGATAAAACTCAGCAGTTAGTAGGAAAATCGTAACTTACCTAGCTGCAAAGTCATGACGTGTTGTCCCCACTTGAAATGGAAGTCCGCAGCTTCCTCCTCGGCAGCTGCGAGACTTCCGTGGTGTGCAAGATGAGGCGCATCATGTGGGATCGCGCAGCCAATGGGAGGTAAGCTGCAGGCTCAACTCTTGTTGGCTGTTTCCCAGGAAATGTCGAATTAACCTGATACTGCGGAGCGAGTGTTGATCGTTTCACAGCAGGTAAATCCATTCTAGTGGCAGGATAATGCACCACCAGGCATCAGGTGTGATGCCCACACACCGACTACACAATGGAATGCGCCGTATCCCCCATTCTGGACACACGCTATATTAATCAATTAATAATAGTGTATAAGTTTCCCACATACTTGCATATTTCTACATACACATTTACTAGCATGGTTATCATCTGAAGTTTCCTGGACCAGCCAGGAACTTTGCAGTCACCTCCTATTTGAGAAAAGCTTTCTAGTAGCCAAACTGGAGATATTTCTGTCTGAAACAAACACAGAGACATAGGAAACTGCCTTATAGCAAATCAGAACTGGACCAAATTATCTATCCCATCTAACCTTTCCAGACAAGATACCACAGCATCGCCCTTTCCAGTAGCAACTGTCTCTGAAATTACAGAGCTTTTCAGGTGTTGCAGCCACAGTTCAGTTTATAGAACTGGGAGGCTGGAATGGAAGGGCTGAGGAAGACAAACCACTGCACTGGAACCATTCATTCCAGTGAGTTCCACAGGAAGCCTTGTGCGATGGCTCTGGCCTCCTCCTCAATCTGTACAAGGAGAACAGGTGCAAATTTACCAAGACCCCCACAATTTTCAAGGCAGTCCTGCTCAGTTGCCTGCTTTTCATGATCCAGGTTTTTAAGCCACATTTGGGACTGTGGACAATTCTCCCACAACAAGGAAAGAAGCACCACTAAGAATAAGCTCGCTGTGATCCTTCCATCTCCTTCCTCATTCTTCCATTAACAATTTTGTCAACTTTAACCTCTGCCTAAGATAAACTGTTGGAGCATTACCAAAGCCACAGGATCACCAACAAGGCTTTCCCCTTCTTCTGAGTCTGAATCTAAAGAGTAAGAATACTTGATTAGACAAGATGGAAAATGAACTGTGAACATAAAGATCTCCAAATCTAAAACTGGACAATTCGGGTCTAGTGATATGGCAACAAAAACAAACAGGGGAGAGGAATCAGATCTGCCAAACTTCCCCCTATTCACATTCCTCTGGGCTCTTAGTTTTAACCACTGAAGGATTAACCACTCTTAACCACAGCCCTAAACAGTATGAACACTCAGAAAGGGTATAGAAATACTTTTAGATGAGGATTATGATAGCTCAGACATCTCTGTACAGTGGTTCTTTGCATAATGCTATGGTTCAGTTCCCACAATCCAAGAAGAGGTGCAAAACTGGGTGTTAGGGGGAACAGAGACCTAGGCCCTTTCTGCACTTACCGTGTTGTGATTCAGATCAGTGGGTCTCACTGATACAGATTACTTGGAGGCATGGGCCAGATTAGCACCACCTGCATTGATGGCACTGATTCAGCCCAGACCAGACCCCCCCCCCCCCCCCCCCCCCCCCCGCCCAGCCCCATGGCTGCAAAGCTTGTGAAGATTTCACAGCCCTCCTCCCCCTTACACCTCTAAAAACACACTTCCCATGGGTCACATTTCCCAAGGCCCTTGGGTCTGGTTGTAGAACCGATTAAATGGGTCTACAATGTATCTGGATTAATGGCCTCCTTGATCTGGATCTGGCTCTGTCCTGTGAAAATGGAGCAGACCAGCAGAGCCGTGGCCTCCTTGATGTACATTAACAAGCAGATCAGGAGGCTGGTGATTCGGATTAAGAGCCTCCTTAATCCAGATTGCCAACAAGTGCAGAAAGCACCCTAGTTTGCTACCTTAATTCAGCGGCATTATAGAAGAGTCCAAGGTAATGGCACTGTGAAGGAGCAGACCAGTATACTAATGAAAATTGATGAAGACCTTAGAAGCCAAGTCACATTAATGAAAATCTGGGGGACTGCATTAAACACAATTTTTCTTGTATGTAGTTGGGAAAAGGTGGCTTCCTCTGCTTAATACATTAACAGGATCATTTTGCTTTTATGTGGTTGGGAAAATGTGGTTCCCTTGTGCTGTAGGGTGCTACTGTGTAAGATACAGCAAGGCCAGTGTCCCAGTGCCAGTGCACGCCTTCCTACCATCAGGAGCACTGCATCAAGCAGCTTGGCCAGCTCTCAGCTCCTACCAGCGGTCACTGCTGCTAGCAGTGACCCCAGAACCTGGGGCATGCTGGAGTCATGGGGGAGCTGGGTCATCTGAGGTTGGCAATTATTCCATTCAAGCCAGGTGCAAGTCAGGAGGAGACTTGCACAACCAGCAGCGAACCTATGCAAGCAAAACAACAGACACAGTTATTTTCCAGTTTGGGTGGCAGAGCAGCAGCTCCCCACCTGACCAAGGGTTTAGATCAGTGGTTCCCAACCTGGGGGTCGGGACCCCTTTGGGGGTCGAACTACCCTTTCAGAGGGGTCGTGATGAGTCTCCCTCCGCCCTTCCCTCCCACCTCCCAGCTGCTCCGCCCCCATGGTTGGGGGTCTCCACAACATGAGGAACTCCATTAAGGGGTCGCGGCATAAGGAAGTTGAGAACTGCTGGTTTAGATAGTACAGTGATTGATAGACTAGCAGAACCCAGGGCAGCCAGCCTGGACAGCTTTAAGAAAGGATTACATAAAATTCATCAAGGACAAGTGTTTCAACAGATGACTAGGTACTGCCTCCAGGCTGGAAAGACAGGCCGTTTTCAAGGATTTGAGAGCTGGTGAAGGTTTTGCTTTTGTTTGCCCAGAAGCAACTGGTGGGCCACTGTGAGAGACAGGATGCTAATCCAGCAGTGCTCCTCTTAGGTTCTTAGGCTCTTAACCAAGCTAGGAGTGCTGTCAGTTTTCTTCACATACACTGCAACTACCTAGACGTACAGCCTACTGCCCTCGTTAACAGCTTGAGTTTTCTACCTGAGGACTGTGTCTTGTCCCAACAGCCTAGAGCACCTGTTCATGCGTAAATGACCGACTCACCTGCTGTCTCGTTTTTGCAGAGGATGATGTTACTGCAGACAAGGTCATGATTGTTGGCAAATTTCCGCATTAGTTTCACAGCACTTTTAACGCTGATTTTCCCATAGAATTTCTCCCGTAGCCGACGGACGCTTTTTTCCAACTGCACAAGAAGTACAAGGCCAGATTGTGTCAGTCAGACAAGAACAGTGGGAAAGGTCTGTTTATCTGGTCAGGATCTCATGCTGAGGTCCTAAAGCAAATCTGGCACAAACCAATGAAAACATATCACCTAACAGTAGCTCTGAGAGCAATTTTTAGTTGAAATCTCAAAAATTAATCTCCACTCTTGTGTTTATGGAGGCAACTAACTCATCCAACTTTAGTTCCTGAGCAGACCTGGGCAAGCGAGTTATGAGGTCTGAATTGATACTTGTCTCTGTTCTCCAGCAAACTCCAGGCAGCACCAATCCAGATTAATTAAGCAGAGGCACTGTAGTCCGCACCAATCAGATACCTGATTCATTCTGATACTCTTTGAATTGAAGCAGCGTTAGAATAGGGTTGTTGTTAAGAGCATCAGCTACCCCCTAATTAATAGCTTTATCCTTCTAAGTTGGCTGAGGTCCTTTCACATATAGTGTTATTACTTCGATTACTATTATACCCAGGTATAGTACAAATGTACATGGAAGTGTAATATATTGAAATGTCACAGACGTGTAGAGATCATAATGCACTATGGGCTACATCTTCTAATCCATCTCAGAAAGGAAAAAGTATGTCAGTTTGAACCTGGGCAGCAAACCCTCACTTCTCCCTTTGCTATTTTGAGCCGTTCACAAAAACAAATGCAGACCAGAGCTATAGAGTTAGTTGCCTTGGGCAATATGAATGAGAGCTATGGTGTTGCTAAAGTTTACCATCTTTGTTTCAAGAACTCCTGTAATCACAGCTTGATGAATATTTGATTTAGCTTGAGCACAGCTGATATTATCCAGATAGTTGTTGTTTATTTGCTTCACTTGGCTAATGCCTTGGGGCAAAGCTCACAACATCTGTCTTGCTTGTTATCCGACAAGTACCATCCTCAGTAGTTGCCTAACTAAGCCACGTCCCCTCACCTTTAGCATTTTTGTAGGAGTTCTCCAATCTTTCTGTACCATCCCTCCTAGTTTTGGCCATCTTTCCTCAAAAGGTATAAAAGATCCTCATTTTACCAAAACTCTAAGATACTGTATACTTGGGCCCTCCACCCTACTCCCTCACTCTGCTGCCAACTGGTAGCTGCCTCCACTTTTTGTTTTTCCATTAAAACTAATTTGCAATCCTTGAAAGATCACAGCCATTCCTGGACTACCTTTCCAGAGACCTCTGCTAAGCCGAAATCACCTGGAGAGTTTCTGTCCCTCCTTGCTGTTACTTTTTGCCCCAGAAAGAGACTTTATTCCCCCTTGCTGCTTGGGGCTGTTTCCTGGCTGTCTGGCTAGAACGGTCCATTCTTAGCTGCTGGCAAGAGGCACCCCAAGTTGCTTATCTGGCATGGGGTCAGACAGAGGCTTGGCTTCTGCCTGTGGATCTAAGAATGGTCTCATATATAAAAGCCTGGTAATCAACTGGTAGGGCTCCTCAGGGAGTGACCTTATCTTCCGTGTTTTTCAACATCTCTAGGAAGCTGCTGTCAGTGTTATCAGTATGTTCTATCTCTCCATCCTGTTTGAAACAGGGACGTATTGCATTTGGTATTGAGCTGGTTGTGGACAAAATAATTAAAACCAAATTCAGCAAGATGGAGGTACTCTGAGTCAAAGTGACTCAAACCCAGGAAGAAAGCACCCAGTTCTCAATGGGAACTGGAAAGATGAAACATTCAGACCTTCTGCTGGATTTATCTTTCTTAGCTAAAAGGCAGCGGGCAGCAGCATATTGGAGTCTCCAAATGACTCGCTAACTTCAGCCCTTTCTAGACACGAGACAATTTGGCTTCAGTTGTCCATTCTCTGATAAGCTTCAGATTAGAGTTCACATAAGGCTGCCCTCAAAAATGGTCTGGAAATAGTGCAGAATGCAGCTCATGTGTATCTCCAGCCAGATACATACACCCCCAGTCTAGAAGGAAATGAACTGGATGGGTCACCTGTTCGCTTCTGAGCCCAGCTGAAGGTGCTGACCATAGTATACAAAAGCGCAAATGGTTTCGGTCCCAAATACCTGATGGACAGTCTCTTCTTTCACAGACGTGTCCACCTGTTAAAAGCATAATAAGAGACCCTCCTGGTAATCCTATCATGCTAAGAAATTTGAAGAGCAGTGACCCAGAAGACTATTTTCTTTGTGGTGGACCTGAGACATGCCTGGCATCAACAGTGTATACCCTTCAGTGCTTGGTTAAGAAGCAGTTTGGTCTTGTGGTGGAGTCTTATCTGCTAGTATCCAAGTTTAATTCCTCACTCCTCCACGAAGCCAGCTAGGTCACGTTGGGTTAGTCACATCTCTTTTTCTGAGCTCTCACGGCCCCACCTACCTTACAGGGTATCTGTTATGGGGAGAAGAACAGAAAATTATCAGCTGCTTTGAGTCTCCTTAAAGGCTGAGAAAAGCAGGGTACTAAAACAAGCTCTTCACCCAGACCTTCAGCTTTGGAACTGTCTCTATTCCTTATGTTGCCCTGCATTTGTAGAGGGTTTTCATTTCTTATTTGTTAACTTAAAAAAAAAAAGTCTTGATCCTTGGCTTATGAGGGAAGGTTGAGTGGGTGAGTCCAGGGGGAAGTGAATGCATCCTTGCAGGACAGAGAGATGCCCTTGGCCATGAAAATAGTGTTTTGCCTTCTGATCTGTCCAGTTTAGTCTTTTCTAAACAATCCATTTGTTTGTATACCACCTTTCCAAAGAAAACTGCTCAAGGTGATTTACAACAAAAAAGCCAGAGGAGAAATTCATTACTGAAATACAAAATACATTATTAATATCACAAAAAGTACAGGAATGCACATATATTACAGAAGGAGAAACAAAAAAGTACTCATTCTGTGAAAAACATTGAACTAGACCTCTGGCCTGTGGCTCACGCCTGTAGCATAACAGCTATTAATACAGTCACCAGCAAATTACTAAGAGACTGTTTACTCAGGCCTGCCTTACAAGAGCGCCTAATGGGAGTGCAGGCCAGACCAGCGTCTCTGTAAGCCAAGTGCGGCAACAGGAGGAAGCATAGTCCTTAGGGCCCTAGTGGCAGAGCTCATTCTTCTTAGGTGCAGATGGTACTCCCAGGCTCTTTTATAGCCACTGGTCTGGAAGCTGATGCAATCAGCAGGTGGAGTCTCAAAGCAGGGACTAACTTGTGGAAACTGCTGAGTCAGGCATGGCCTTATTCTCCTATGGGAATGCAAGCCAGAGTCTCTGTAGGGCAACTCAAGCAGCAGCAGGCGGCAGCCGTGGTACTGTCTTGGGCCTCTAGTGCAGTGATGGTGAACCTTTTGAGCTCAGTGTGTCAAAATTCACACAAAAAAAACCTAGCTTAACTCGGGTGCTGTGTCACATCTAGAAATATCCATAATTTTGTGATATTTGTAGCTCTAGCAAAAAAGTTATATTTTTGATATATGTATTTTATTAAAAGCAAAAACAAATAATTCTTTACATTAGTGACTTTTGTTGCTGAATTTCGTTTGCTGAATCTTCAACTGAAAGTTGGTATTTCGTATACTCCAAGAACAAGCAAGCACCGCACGTCCAGGTGCCAAGTGACCATGTGTGTCACCCAAAAGGGCTTGGCGTGTCACCTGTGACACGTGTGTCATAGGTTGGCCATCACTACTCTAGTGCAACAGGGCTTACCCTGGGTGCAGATTATTGTTTTCTTAGCTCATCATGCCTTTTTCTTTTGTGTGTGTGCATGTTTGGCTTTGCAAGCTGGCCTTCCAGAATAGTTGTGAAATTAAATTAGAGGAATAAGTACATTTATGTCTCACTTCTTCTTTATGGAGCTCACTGTTCTGTCCTTCTTCCAAGGAGCAAAGGAGGGTTTTCCCATTCCTTGTGAAGCACTTTTTTTTTTTAATCTCCTTTTATGAATCAAGGCAACAAAAGATTTTGAAATGGGCATTGCTGGAACAATTGTTATCACTCCTGGCTTTGCAAAATACATACTGTATCAAAAAATGCATGCTGCTTTCATTTGGAATCCACAGTCTGTTCACAGAAAGCACACTGGAAGGTATGATGGATCAACCAGCCTACCAATCCCATTAATGTGGATTACCAAATTAAAAGTGATAGTGATCACAAACTCATGTTAACTGCAAAATATGCACCAAGAAGAGAATAATTCATGCCAAAGAAGAACTCTAGAACACACAAATTGTTTAGCTTTTTTTTATGTGTATCTTGCAAAACCATGCTACAAACTAGAAGAAAGTAAACTTCAATAGTTTATTTGATTTTCTCACTCTAAAATTACAGCTTCAACTTTTGTGGTTGGCTGCTCTGTTTTTAATTTATAAGGCAAGAGTGAATATTGAGGATGTTTTATTAACAATTATCTATCCTAATACTTTAATAATCGAAAGACTCACTCATTTGAGTTAAAGGGTTCTAAGAAACTTTGCACATCAATGTTACAAGTCCCTAAATGCACATTAGAAAGTTAAAAACGTGCCAACAAATAAACAGCAAAAAACACTACAATAACAAATGGAAAGCAGGAAAAAGCATCAAAGACCAAGGCGGAGGTCTGGTGTATTAATGCCTACTAGAATAGACGCCTAGGCATTGCCTCCAGATTGGAGAGACAGGCAGGATGCCCCTCAAGGCCATTTGCAGGGACTCATCTGCTTGAGATGCCCAGAAGCAATTGGTAAGCCCTATGTGAAAGAGGATGCTGAGATGTCAGCCTTGATCCAGCAAATAATTGATCTTAAATATAATTGTGCTACCTCAGATCTCCACAAGGGGCGCACTACTAGACACTACACCTCCCAGTTTCAGCCACTAATCGTGCAGGACTCAACAGCGGCCGCCACGCAAACCCATAGTACGGTGGCTGGTGCGTGCCAAAATACTTTCCTTTCGCAACAGGGCAAACACAGCTAGCCAGCGATTTCCCCATCCATTGAGACGTGGGGGAGTTCGCTCCTGTGCTTCTGGTCTGAGAGTCCCTGCACTTCTTTAGCACGTCCATATTCTTCACAGGAGCTAAAAGGAACTTGCAGCTGCAGGAGTCGAGCCAAAAGCCCCCGTGCATGAGAAATAAAAAGCTGCAGACAATCCCGCTCCCAAATAGAGGCGCGACGCCTCCTTCCTCCTGTTCTCAGAAGCAGAACACTGGACTTTGATCCGAGCTATCTTGGGTCAGATGCTACTGGCCGCATTTATAGAGCAATATTTGCAAGCCTGTTCTTATCCTAAACTAGTCCTTTCCCTAAAATAATTCCCCTTGGCTCCCCACCAAATCTGAGGACTCCCTCCCCCCCCTTTTTTTTTTTTTTGCATATAAAGACCCCTCAGGTAGAGAGGCAAAACTGACGACTGATTTATTTTGCAAACAAGGATCCCTTAGGTGCAGAGGCAAAACTGACGGCTGTTTCCTCTTAAAAGACCCTTGAGGTGCGCCTACCTCCACTTCATCCTGCGTAATCCGGTGCATGGCGTTGCTCCTCAGGCAAAGGGGTAGTAGGGACCCCCTCCTATAGCCACGACGGTGACTCTGGCGCTCGCCTTACTTAGTCCACGCAGGGCAGCAGCCAGGCAATGGGGGAGAGAGGATGGGGCGGCACAGGAAGCCCAGTCAGGCCCAGCCCAGCCCAGCCCAGCCTCAACCCAGCCCAGCTTTCGTTCTGCGTCCCCTTGTTTGCTGTATGTGCATATGTCGTCTGGCTTTTCTACCCCGCTTTTCTCACCCATGTGAGGAGACTCAAAGCGGCTGAGAAAGCTTTTCTATTCTTCTCCCCATAACAGAACACACTGTGAGGTGCATGGGGCAGTGAGAGCTCAGAAGAGAACTGTGACTAGCCCAAGGTCACCCAGCTGGCTTCATGGGGGAGGGTGGAATCGAACCCGGTATTTCCAGATAAGAGTCCGGCTCCCTAACCACTAGACCAGTGATGGCCAATCTATGACACACGTGTCACAGGTGACACGCCAAGCCGTTTTGGGTGACACACATGGTCACCCTGGCACCTGGGCGTGTCGTGCTTGCTTGTTCTCGAAGTGTACGAAATACCAACTTCCAAATGAAGATTTAGTAAATGTAAAGAATTATTTGTTTTTGCTTTTAATAAAATACACATATCAAAAATATAACTTTTTTACTAGAGCTACAAATATCAGAAAATTATGGATATTTCTAGATGTGACACAGCACCCGAATTAAGCTAGGTTTTCTTGTGAATTTTGATACACCAAGCTCAAAAGGTTCACCATCACTGCACTAGATCAAACTGGCTCACAATTAAGTAATTATAGACAGGTGTGGATGCTGCTTGCGCACACCGTTCCTTGCTACTGAGTAGCCGTGGTTGTATTTCTATCACCCCAGTAAGGGATTGTGGTGGCATAAAAAGAGACACCCATCTCCCCTCCCCGCCTCTCCTTTATCATCACCACACCGTCATTTAATTCACGTGTCAAGAACTAGGGTGCCTTCCTGGCGCTTTGATTGGCAGCCATCAATTCTTGCTATTTTTTTTAATGAGGTATTTCTTTAGAATTCCGGGTCCCAAGCCATCGAGGGGGTTATAAGTCAGTTAAAATCTTGAATTGGGCTTGCTAGCAATTTTTGTAACGCTTTATATATCGGAACAACATAAAAAAAATACATTCCCAAGGAATAAAAAGTCCGATGAAAATCTTCTTTTGCCTTGGAGTGGTCCCATGCATGGCTTTAATCCGGGCTTCCAGCGCCGCTAATGGGGAAAATGCGCATTAAAAAAATAGCCGTTTAAAGCAGACTACATCCGTACTTTCCAGGAAGATGTGGGTTTTCAGTGCAGCATTTTCCGAGGAGACGCTCCGTGTCGGCCGGAGATATCATCTCTCTCTTTCTCTTTTTTGCCTCTCATCCACAGCTAGCCCAATCGCCTCTTTCTCGAACTGCATTTTACAGGCAGTCAAACCAGAGCCTCCTGAAGGATGGATTTGCTCGGGGGGGGGGGGGGGAG
>MTQE01002560.1:2474738-2494447 GCA_014337955.1 Aspidoscelis marmoratus
AGTACCCATTAAGGACCCTTAATGGGTCCTTAAAGGGTACTCTAGTGCTACACTCTTTAAGCTCGAAGACTCGCTCTACTGAGTTGCTTCCTACTGCCAGCCTCATTTGAGAGGCAGGAGGGAGAATGAATATGAATGCACCCCACAGCCCCAGCTAAGCGGGCGGGAGGCGACGCGCAGGGGAAACTGCTCCCCCTCCCGCCGGTCGCGCTTTCCTTTTACGTCACCGTGCGTCGCTCCTCCTCCCCCCCTTAGCCCAGTCCTTAACCTCGCGCGAGAACGAGAACGCGAACGCAACGAGGGTTCTTCGTTCGGGGAATCCACAATGGCGGCGCTCGCTGGTTCTCCGTCGGCTGGTCTGCCCGCCTTAGCAACGGCTACGTCGAGCCCCGGTCCGCCGGGCTACCGGCCCTTCGACCCCGAAGCGCTGGGGCTCAGCCCGGGCTGGAAGCTCACCAGCTTCGGGGAGTTACGAGGCTGAGGCTGTAAAGTCCCCCAGGAGACGCTGCTCAGGCTCCTGGAGGGATTTGACAGCGCCCGTCCCGACTTGGCCGCGGCGGGGGAGGCGGCGGGTGTCGGAGGAGCCGCCCCGCCGACGCTTGGTGAGGTTCCCTGGGGACGGGAGCGAATGGCTGCGGGTGGCTGCGGACCGGGGTGGGGGGTCCTTTACACGGTAACGGGAGAAGGCAGTAAATGGCATTGGGATGCCCAAGTTCTGTTAAAGAAAATTGAAAAAGCTGATTAGCTAAAACTGGAGGCAGTCTTCTGTTCTGCAGGCTAAACATTCCTAGATCCTTCAACCTTTCCTCATAGGACATAGTTTCCGGACCACTAACCATTTTGGTTATTGTATATTCTGCTCTGAAAGCGTTTGATATGGCGGGGGGGGGGCACACATTTTGATAAATACATAACTATTAGTTTAATCCACTTCTCTAGACAGTTGCTTAACTGAGATCTGTATTTTACTTTTTTGTTGGCCAGAAGGTGACTGCTGCTCTGATCACCTAATGCACGTGGGAGTAGGAATGTGTTTTGAGTGGGAATGTGCACAGAAATGCTCCTTTTCTTGTGCTTCTTCCTTTTTACAGGTATTGGAATGGACTCCTGTGTAATTCCATTGAGACATGGAGGTCTCTCTCTTATACAGACCACAGATTTCTTTTATCCATTAGTAGAGGACCCCTATATGATGGTGAGTAGGATGACCAAGGATGGAGCAGGAGGAGAGGGCAACTGAGGAACAATTAAATATTTGGTGAATAGTGGGTGGAATTAAAATATAAAGTTTGTGTTGTGAGGAGAAAAAGTTTGGTGTCTGATACTCCTGAGGGAAATTGTCTTGTGTGTTGTCTTTTTCCTAGTTTAATATTTCCTTTTTTCAATCTAGGGCCGCATTGCCTGTGCCAATGTGCTTAGTGATCTTTATGCTATGGGCATCACAGAATGTGATAACATGCTTATGCTGCTGAGTATAAGCCAAAAAATGACTGAGGAGGTGAGAAACGGGTTGGCTGCTTTTCTGCCTAGAAATGTTCGTAAATGTGGTACTATGAAAACCTTAAATGTGGTACTATTTTTATATATGCGGTTCTTTATGATATTACAACACAGACTTGTAAGTGAAATTAGTTGTCTAGCTCCGATTACAAATCCAGAGATTGCTTTTTTGAATCTTCTGTTGAGAGCTTTATAACATTCTAAGGGAAGGGCTAGTAGATCATTAATAAAGTACATGTTGTCAGAGATGTTAGATTAATCCTTGATATGTTTAATTAAAGGGGGACTTGGTATGGTAATGGTTACACTAAACTACCTGACACATAGTACAAAGACAAAATAGGTACTATAAAATTAGTGTAAGCTGGTTCAGGTCAAACATGGTAAAGTATTATTTATATAATTTACAGCTAAGAGTGTATTCCCATTCAAGATTTAAAGAGCTTTGATATTGTTTTGAACGCTCGCCATTCCCAAAGTTTCAAAAGAATCTGCAGTTTCTGAGGATTAAGGGTCCCAAAACATGGATTATCTATATTCAAATCAAAAGAGGTCTCACTGCTGGATTTAGAAATAATCCTCACTATTTAGCAATGGGAACGCAAGCAGGTTTGGGGAAAGGGAACCATGCTTTAGAGGCGTCCTCTTCAGTTTCCCCTGATCCATGATAAGCTGTGATTTTCTGTGGCCAGCTCTCCACCATCAGGCTGCCTGAAAGGGAGGGGAGAGGCAAAAAGTCAACAGAGCCTGCAGATTGTAACATAACAAAGAGATCAGTGTAACAAATTGGCAGCTACTGTGTAAAAGCCTGCCTACTTTCTCCCTTCGATTCACATCTTTTGCTTGGTTCTCCGCCATTCCACGCTGATCTGTAATGAGCCAGTGCAATTGTTGGCTCCTTGTGTAAAACCTCCCTGTTTTCCTCCTTTCTTCCTTCCCTCTCCCTGCCATTTCACACTGCTCTGATCCACGGATCTTTAGGAATTTCCAGCAGCACTTCCTTCTTGCTGTAATTGCTTCCCATAGCACTCTTATCATTAAACATTACTCATTCTATCGAGGAGAAAACCAAACACAGACTACAGGAAGTTAATCTTTTAATTTTCTGCTGCCTTGTTACATGAGGAGCTGTGCTGTGGGGGAAAAGCAAACAAAAACTGCAGCCAAAGGACTCCATCATCTGAATTGGGGACAGGCTTATATAGGAGATGGGGTTTGAATTACCTGCCCTGATGAAGTCAGGGTATGATGGAGGAGGGGAGGGGGTTTCGCCCCTGCAAGTCCACATTATAACCTAACAATGGTAACCCAAAAATCAGACCTCACTGCTGATTTTTAAAAAAACATGGTTTAAATCCAGATTAAATTGCCCAGTGGGAACCTGGCCTAAAATTAGAATTTTAAAATAGGGTGGGAGAACCAGAGTATAGTTTACAGCTGATTACCTGTTTTTATTTTTTGGTATTAATCACCTTTGTATAGTGTTTATTAATTTGTACATTTATTTCTGAGATTCTTCTGTTGCTTCTCATCAGAAATCTCAAAGCATTTCACATAAGGGATGAAATCATCAATAGATGTTTAAAACACCAGTTAGAAAACTGTGGGTGGGAGAGAAAATGATTCCCTTGGTTTAGACTTGGTTTAACAGAGTTGTCTTGGGCAGGCACCCCACAGATCTCAGAGGACAGAGTATTTCATGAGAGATTCCTCTAGAGAGATAGCCTAGTTGTGGTTAGATGCTGGATGACACATTGTAATTTGTGGAACCTACAGCAAGATGTTCCATGTCTGTAATGGGAGAGACAGCCTGTAATGTGGTCCCAAGTTGTTTAGGGCCTTCTAGACCAAATGCTGAATTTCACCTTGTTCTTAATTGGCAGCCAATTGCCGTTGCTGAGTACGGGCGTAAAATGTGTGGCTTTTGATAACATTAACCATGATAACCTTTTGGAAAAGCTATGGGATTTGGGTGTTGGAGACACCACATTATGCTGGTTCTGCACCTATCTCCAAGCCAATCCCAGAGAATTGTGGGAGATTCTTACTCCATGCCCTGGGAACTTTTCAGATTTGCTAGAGATCTCTTATTTCTTCCTTGCTTGCTCAGGGATGGTAGTTTGCATGTGTAAAGACAACAAATTAAAGGGTAGTCAGTTGTTTGCACTTTTGAGATAAGGAACTTTCAAACCAACAGGATGAAAGGAGGGGGAAATGATTTCTTGAGCTGATGACTGTTTGAGTCTCTTTCTACAATTATCAGACTCCTTGTTATGTCTAAGTACTGAATAAAGGCTAGCTTTTCTTACTTTGAAGAATAGCTTGATTTCTGGTCAGTATCAATCAGGATCTCATAGGTTATAGAAGGTGAATCAAACCCTCAGAAGCTGACAGGGCAGGTCTGTATCAAACACGGTTTCACAACCAATCTGTTTTATCTGCATTTATGGTGATTTTATTGTGACCTACTCTTGAGACCTCCCAGTATAGGGCAGGAT
Organism: Aspidoscelis marmoratus; assembly: GCA_014337955.1. Taxonomy (NCBI): domain Eukaryota; kingdom Metazoa; phylum Chordata; class Lepidosauria; order Squamata; family Teiidae; genus Aspidoscelis; species Aspidoscelis marmoratus. The sequence continues at coordinate 2,478,737 of MTQE01002560.1, forward strand.
AGAAATATGAATAAATAAGTCATATAAAAGCAGTGATGGGAACAAATTATGGTGTGCAAGCCAACTTAAGAACATCATGTGTTTTGTTCTTTTTAGCTTGGCAGTTGATTGTAGGTAGTCCCAGATAGTTCATTTTATTATATCTCTTACCCAGGAGCGGGACAAAATCATGCCACTGATAATCAAGGGCTTTCGGGATGCGGCGGAAGATGGTGGAACTTCAGTAACTGGTGGGCAGACTGTCTTGAATCCTTGGATAATTGTTGGAGGAGTTGCAACTGTTGTATGTCAACCCAATGAGTTCATCTTGTAAGTAATAGTTCTTGCAGCCACTGCCTATCACTTCTTTGAGACAGTGCAAGGCGGTTTGACTCACTGTGCATTATTCCCTTACCATTTTAAAGAACCCCACATAGTAAATACCAGTGTTTCCTTTTTTTGTAGCTGGTTTTAAGCATCCAGGTTAATTGTATATTCATGCTTAACAAACATAAGCTCAGAGACTCCCAAAATGGTTGCTCTGAAGATTTTCAGTACTCTTGCTGGTGCCGTTCAGACATGTTGCTGGCTTAGGATGCATAATTGGTTGTACTTTTTCTCAGCCAAGTCGGAGATTCAGATTCAGGTTTATGCTGGCCATGTGTCTTTTTTGAGACTATCTTAAAACAAGAGAATAGTATATAGGCAATCTTCAGTGATGATGGTGATGGTGGAATTTCTTAGATAACATAAAAAGGTGATCTCCTGAGAAGCTGGATTTTTTTCCCGGCCTCCTTTGTGGCTTTTTACAATCCGTTCTCGTAAATATGAAAAGCTACTCTTGGTAGCATTCTGGTACTTGTTCTGCTTCTGAGATAAACTTGCATCCAACACAGCAGGGCATCATGGTTAATGCAGGTAAACCAAGGAAGGGGTCAGGGACCGACCCCATTTGGCTAAATCTTTAGTACTGGACCCTGAGAATGGAAATAAATGCATAACCAATACAGATTCCTCTTCTCTGCTTAGTGCTTATCCTCCTTGCCTAATACCATCAAAGAAAGATGAAACTGTCCAGTTGAGTCAAATGAGGTGGCATGTTTATTTACCTTCAGTGGGTATTATTTGGATGCCACTTCTATCTGTCTTGTTTTTAAGTGTTTTATTCTCTGTAGTTAAAATTCTTTTTTTATATTTTGTGTTGGTTTTTCTGAATTTTATTTTTTTGTTATAAGAACCAAAAGTAAATAAATAGTAAGCGTTGTGGTCCTTTTCCTTTTGATAATAGGCCCGATAGTGCTGTTCCAGGGGATGTCCTTGTGCTGACAAAGCCACTGGGGACTCAGATGGCTGTGAATGCTCACCAGTGGCTGGATAATGTAAGCACTTACCTGTGGAGAAATCTGGATGCTCATTTGAGAGGGAACTATATGCTCCAGAGGGAAGATGGGTCTGGTAAAATATTGTCACTATGGGGTTTTTTCCACTTCCCTCCCTTAATCTGGATCTAAGATGATCCGGATTTAAGGAATGGGTCCGTCAACTAATCCAGATTTAGTAGGTACCCAATGCTAAGGAGGTACCCAATAGCAATAGGTGCTAGGTGTGCTCACAGTGGAAATGCCGGAGCACCCATGTGGCAAATCCGAATCTACCCACGTGGGGCCAGCCTGTCACCCCATGTTTTTGAGGGGGCGCCACGGCTGTGTGTGTGTGTGCAGACTCTGTAGACACTCCGGAGATTCTTTGAAGAGACTGCAGCAAATTGCTCCGGAGATTCTCCGGAACTTTGGTCAAAGCTCCGTAGAAATGGTACTGCTCTGGCAGGTCATCCTCAAAGCCTGTGCCACTCACCAGTTTATGCACGGGTTTCCCCAGACCCCATTGCCCGATCGCAATGGAAACACACTCCGTATATTCCGGATTTGATGCCTGAAGACCCGATTGTAGACCCCTTTAATGGGGTCTACAGGAAATCCAGATTATAGGTCCTGAAGGACCTATTTAATCTGGATTTCCCTAGAACAGATGGAAACAAATGTGGCTCTGATGGGGTCTGCAGTGGAAACGGGGTCTTCCTGCTCTGAGACTAATGGAGCCTGATACTCAAGGAGCCTGATACTGAACTTAAATTTCTCAAATGTGACGGGTTTGGTTCAGTATTGGACTGAACCAGCACATTCATAGCAAATAGTTCATTTGTTTGAAACCCCTCTTCTATTTTTGCATGTGTGGCCTTCACCCTTCATCATGGATCATGTTACCTCTCCCAGTTGCACCCCAGGCTGCTGCCTTTTCCCATTGAGCACAGTCATGTTCAAGGCCATTCTAGGACATGCACATGGCTCGTCAGGAGGACCCATGGCCCTCTACTGCCAGAAAGCCCACTAGCCTCAGAATCATGCTAGCTAGCACCTCCAAAGCAGCATGTGCTGCTTGGAAATGGAGGCATGGTAGACAAGGTAAGGCCATGTGCTCAGTGCTAAAGGATGGGAGGCTGTAGCATGATTGGGGGGAGGTCATGTGTTTGATGGAGAAAGGTAGGAGGCCAGGGTGGAATGGTGAGAGCCTGCACAGGCAGGATGAAAGTTCTCAAGCTATTTGAAGAACCAGCCAAGCAACTAGGTTGAACCATTTGAGCTATACCCTTGTTCATATTGGAACCAGGATTTTACATCTGTACACATCTTTATTTGCTAATGTGGGATTAGCAGCATAGGACTTGGGGGTGCAGTAGTAGCTCTGAATGCTTCATTAGGGGCTGCAAAACATAGCAGCTGACCATCTCTCCTCCCCATCCTGAAAGATACATAAGACTGAGGCAGCTGCTGATCTTAAAATTGCATTAAATTCCTTTCCAGTCAATGAATTTTAAGATACCAATTACTTTTGATTCCACTGAATCTAATTTTTACACAACCATAATAGAAAAGGCAGGATATGAAAAAAGAAGCAGGGTGTGCCTTTGCATCTCCCCCCCCCCCAAAAACAGGAATGGCCAAACTTTGCCCCCCCCCCAGATGTTAGTGAGCTGCAGGTTCCAAGCAACAGCAAAAAGATATGACAAACAAATGTGATAATGATTTCATGTTTCCACCCTTCCTTTCCAGCCAGAACGATGGAATAAGATTAAGTTGGTTGTCTCCAGAGAAGATGTTGAACTAGCCTACCAGGAAGCCATGTTTAGTATGGCTATGTTGAACAGAACAGGTAATGACCTAATTCATTTTCAGTATAATGCTTTTGAAAACTTTTGAATTGCATGGAAAGCCAGATAACAGGTGTGCTGTGTTACATGCATAGGAACGAACTGTACGATAGACAGAACTGCCCCATTTGCTCCTCCTCCTATTACATTCCAAGAGGAAACAAACTGGATTGACTTGTCAACAGTGTATGAACTTAAGCTCAGTATGTTAATAATCCTAGGTTGAACCATATATGGTTGAGGAGTAGGGCCTTTCTGCACTTTCCTGTGCCAATCCACAATGCTGCAGTTTGTCCCAAACGGGGATGGATTGCTCTAGACTGGAACAAGGCCCAGGGATGGCTGTCCAGTCTTGCCCCCCCCTTGCCCCTCCCTTGCCCCCCCCAGAGCTTGCATGAACTTCAAAGCCAGCTTCTGAAAAGTCTTGATGGCTAGGAATGAAAGTTCCTTGCTTGGAACCCATGGGGGACCCATTTCAGCAATGCACCTTGTTATACCCCTGAAATAGGTCCATGGTGCTAAATTGGACCGGAGAAGTGTCCTGTTCTGATCACACCTACCACTACATAGTTCCTGGATACACCTGCAGCAGAATAGAGCTTGAACTGACAAATGTTTCCCATTCCTGAATTGGTTAAAAGTGGCTTCAGAATAGATATTTGAATATGGGCATAGATTTTTCTATTTTAGTTGGAGGCCCCCTACTGGATATCCTGGATCATCCCATCTTCTAAAGAATCAGAGGCTGCAATGCTGCTCTCAGCGTCTAAGAGCCATTTTCTCCTGATAAACCAGCATTAACATTTTGCTTCCTCCGTTAAAGGTCAGGTGGCCATTCGCTAAACTGCCTCCGGTTTTAGAGTGGCTCAGTCATCACTTACACCTTTAAATGTTGTTCTCATCTTTCAGCCGCTAGTTTGATGCACACTTTCAATGCTCATGCTGCCACAGACATCACAGGCTTTGGGATTCTAGGCCATGCACAGAACTTGGCCAAACAGCAACGCAGTGAAGTGTCCTTTGTCATCCACAACCTGCCTATTATTGCTAAGATGGCTGCAGTGAGCAAAGCATGTGGCAACCGGTCTAAACTACTGCAAGGGACGTCCCCAGAGACATCTGGTAAGAAAGACAGCCCAAGGTACCATATTTGAAAATGGCTTAAAGGTGTAAGTGTATTTAACACACACTTCCTCTGTGGCAGGAGGGCTGCTGATCTGTTTACCTCGGGAGCAGGCCGCCCGCTTCTGTGCTGAGATCAAGTCGCCCAAATACGGAGAAGGACATCAAGCTTGGATCATCGGTATTGTGGAGAAAGGCAACCAGACTGCTCGCATCATCGACAAACCTCGTATTATTGAAGTGACGCCCCGTGGAGCTAGCGCTTCCCCTCAGGATAATAATTCCAGTGCTAGCCCTGAAGCTGCCTCATGAGGGGGTAAAAGAGTTATTCCAGCCCCTATAGGCTCTTGAGTTGAAAAAAGCAACATCTGAGGCTCTGAATCACAGTGCATTTGCCTTCAACCGGACAGTGATGCCCAGAACACTGTCTCTGTAATGTTGGTTGGCTAGTTTATCCCTGCCCTCTGATCTAGATAGCTGAAGCCATTTTCTTGCAAGCAGGTAAATTGCTTGGCTTACTGATTTGGAGAAGATGATCACTTGAATTATTTATTTGAATAGTTCTGCCTGTTCCTAAGCTCTCCCGGCTTTTGGTCAGACTGAGCAGCTGGTCCAAAAGAAGGCTGAGTGACTTAAAGCCATTTGGTTGGGCTACAGGTCTCTCCTCTGTTTATGAAGCACCTCCCTTAAAACCCATCTTGTGGGCTTGGAGGGGCTGATGGAGCCCAGAGGAGCACACCAACCTCAGCTTCGTGGATTGTTCATGAGTTGTAAATTACTGGTGATTGAATTAATAAAAAATGATTTTTACAGCTGACGTGCAATATACAGGATGTTTTCGCGTTAATGTGAAAGGGAGGTAGCGGGGGTATAAGTAGAAAGGCCACTGCAGATCTTCAACTTCGTTTTAATTGATTTTAGATAAGAAAAGAGTCATAGATTGGCTCTTCACGTTGTATTGGTAGCTACCACAACCAGGAGTTTCATCTGGGAACAACCACTGGGAGTAAAAGAGCTAAAAATTATCTCCCTTCTGTACATTATATATGGTCGGCCTCATCACAGTTTGGCTTAGGAAATGTTTAAGGCATTTAGGTGGCTTGAAAGGTTCTTCCTTTAAGCTAAGAGGCACATAGGAAACAAGATCTAGCAGCTCTTAGGCAAAGAGGGGATCCTTCTTATGGCTTTTGGCAAAAGACCTACTACAGCATGAATAGATCATTTCTGGATTGTCAATCCCCTTGATTTCCCTGCTGAGCAGCTGATCAAACACATCACTGAAAGCAAACCTACAACAGTGCAAACTCCCTTTCCCCGTGGCTATGGTAGCCAAGGCCCTCAAGAAGGACAGCAGCAGTCTCAACCATTCTCAGAGGAGGAAAAAAGGTAATAAGATACAGGTTGGGAGCAAATAATCCATAATCTTGGCTCTCAAGTCAAACCTTTGCAGCTGCATTGCTGGCTCTGCTTAAGACAATGCAACAAAAGCCTATCACAGCATAGAACTTTGTCCCGTCCTTCAGTCCGTGTCACTGAATACAATCCATGACGTGGATTTGTAGCGTGTCCATATCCGGCGCTCTGTACTGGCACTTGGGGCAAGAGTATTCTGGCTGTTCTTCAGCAAAGCTTTGTCTTCGGCCCGTAAGAAGTTGGGGATGGAAAGGAGCAGCACCCCCCATCAGGAAAGCTGGAAGGCAAAGAAATGAGAAGAAATGGTCTCTTTAATGCGTTGAATTTGTCCATCTGCCCTTAGTTCATATACTTTAAGATTTGTTTAAAGGGAACTGAAAATGCGAATATAAAGGCCAAGCCTCGTTAGAATAAGAAGCTTAAGATACCAGAGAGAGTGGCAGCATCAAAAGCCAACAAAGCAAGTCACAAAAGCTTTATTTTGAAGACAAAGCACAGAACTGTCGTCAAATGTAAACAACAAAGAACAAAACTGGCAGAATAAAGAGAAAACTAGTCCCGCTGCTTAAGAAATTAAGACAGGATTTAAATATTAGAATTAAGAAATTGGCATCAAGGTGACAGGTTCTTGAAACAATAAAACAGAAAGTTTGGGGAGACCACAGAGGAATGCCAGAAGATAAGACAACCCTGAGCTTGTCTGTTTGAGGATTGCTGAGGAACACGAATCAGAAATTATACAGTAGGGCTCGCTGACTGCTGTTTCTAAACTGAAGTTCTCACACATCAGTAGTTTTCCATTTAATATTCCTCATTACCTGAGGAATGGAAATCAACCATCACAATTAAAAATAAATTTTAAAAAGATATGTGAATGTTCTAGTGAGTAAGAAGAAAACCACTAAAATGACTGCACAGCTCCTAAAAAACCCACTACCACCTACTGCTTTGCAAATTTAGAGCTTTTTAGCATACTGTCCATAAACATACAAAGGAACTTCCAGAAAACATGTTATCAAGTTCTCAACTGTGTATTTAAAAGATTTGTATTCTGTTTCCTATTTAAAAAAAACCCCTCAAAGCAGTTGACATAACCACAGTTAAAACAGTTCCTGCAGGAGCTTAATTAAAGGATAATACCTTTTTAAGGTTAGTTACTAGACAGGTATGTTTAAAGCTGGAGTTCCCTTACTGTCCCTTTGGGACAGATCAACAGTAGCAACCTCAGAAAGAGTAGCATGGCAGATCTTCCTCCTTGCTCCTGTGCAACTAGCAGTGTGCCTTAGTGACAGAAACACATCTTGCTCTTGCATTACAGTGCAGAGGAACTGAGCGGTCTGATTCAGCCAACAGTTGCACAAAATCTGTATTACGTAGTTCTTAAGAGATTTTGCCAGAGTATCTTTTTATACAAAATTATATACAAATACATTTTTTATTCGTCATCTGATTTTTCAAGGAGAAAAGTGGTCAGGGATCTAAGCTCTCCCCATGATGCTTACCCATTTGTCTTGTAATGCTGACTGCCTACTGCACACAGGATAGCATTAACAGAAGAGAGGGAGTGAAAATCTGAATTTTTGTTGCACGAACTGTCAGGTGCACTAAAATCAACGTCATTGAATTGTGTTCATGGCTCTCCCCAATCACTGCCGGCTGTCTAAACTGTAAAAGCTGCTTCACATTTTTGGCACATGCTTTTGTGAAACTGTTTCTTTTAAAACTAACCCCCGCAAAATGGTCAACTGAAGATGCCAATGCGCTGACAATGCGCTTAGGTTTAAAAATTCACAATGTCAGTGATATTGGAATGCATTTAAAACTTCTGCTCTGTAGTTTAAGGTAGCATTAGAGTAATACACTGTAAAGCCATGCATATTCCAGAGTATCCACTTCAACTGCATTTCATCTGAATTTTCTGCATAGCCTTATGGAAAAGCAGTACACCAGAGCAAGACATCCATAGCACAAAATAAATTTCTTATATATCCTTGAGCTTAAAAATGTAGTGGTCTCAATTTAGAGTCAATAGGTTTTTAAAATATAATTAAAAGGAATAGTTAATTTTTCCATACATGCTGAGCGAGTCAGAATTGGAAATTCAACTGATCAAGAAAGAACTTGGATGAAAAGCTTAACGAAGACGTTAGCTGAAGATATAACCACAGAAAGATTGACTACGTGATCATTAACTTGAGTGCCTAAAGGTCAGTGCTAGTATATACACATACTGTACAGCAGCGATGTGCATGAATGGGTTTTTTGGCAATCAATTTGGAAGGAACTGAATACTAGAAAATTCGTATTCATTTGAATAGATCCTCTCTGAATGTGGTAGGATTCTCTTCAATATGAATGTATTTGTATGAACTCGTACCAATATCCGAATGCATACGTATCAGATACATATCCTATACAAATGCATCTATAATGGATACAGATCACCCTCCTGTCTTAGAGGCAAACCCCTCTCCTGTCTCTCCAATCCTTTTTGCCTGCAGTCTTAAACATACATCAGCTGCTTCTCTCTTTCTCCAAAGCTGCTTCCCCCTCAACTTTTTCCCCAGCTTAACAAATGTCCAAACTATTCATCTGGATGCTCCAAACCACTCATATTTGTATGAATGTTAATGTACAAATGTTGTGACATTCATGTACGAATGTCCAAATTCATATGAATTTATATCTATGACTAATGTTACAAATGTTTGTACACATCCCTACTGTACAGGGAAGGGTCCGTATAGTCACCAGAAGATGATCTCACCTCTACAGCACATTTATCATATACTGCAGCCAGATTTGGAATATGTTTTGCTATGCACATCATCTAAGGGCGTGAACTGTGAGAGAGCACGGCATACTGACACAGTCACTGAAACAGTAGCAAAGCTTTCCATCTGTAGCTGCTGTTTTAGTTTCCCTAGCTGCAATAACCTACTCCAGCATCCTTCCTAGAGGAGGAAGATTTATAAAACTATGGAAGGAGAGTGAAGACTAAAATAATCATGCTGCTAGACCTTGGGTTATCTGAGGGCAAAGCAGCATGTTCCAAACAAATTATTTTACGAGATGAATTCCAAAATTTCATCACATGCAATAGTTAACCGCTAGGAGGAAGTCTTGAACAGATTTATGAAGAAAGGATAGTTCTGGAAAAAAATAAGTATGATGTCAGTACGAAACATTCACATTCAGAGGTTGCATTCAACTGAATATTAGTTGCTGGGAGGCAACGACGAGACAGTGACTTTATATTCTGTGCTGGCTGAGGCGAGCTGCAACCCAATCACTAGGATAACTCAGACTGGCAAAGACAGATCCAGATTCAAGGCTCCCATCTTGTTACTTTTATCTCTGTATACGTCTTGGATCCCTTCTTCGCATCTGAGCTTGTCCTATGAAATGCATTATCCCTCCCACTCACCTGGCTGATTTGGTGGACGAATTTCTGCATGACGATTCCTCATCTCCTCCATCAGAGCCCTATATGCAAGGGAAGGACACCATTCAGATTCCTAATTATTTTTTCACAAGCTCCTCCTTTCTCTTGTCCAGTGCCAAAAGTGGCTAAGTAAAGATACCACAAACACGGCTTTTTAAACAGTCTGCCAGTGCTCCATTCCCACGCTACCTACCGGCTAACTCCATCATAGTCCACCTTCAGCTTCTCGTAATCTCTTTGCAATTGAGCAACTTGCTCTAGCAAAGCCTCACGCTGCTCGTGCAGCTTTTCACGGGCCCGGCGCTCTGCTAAGAAGTCTGTCTTATAGACATCAGCCTAAATACAAGAAGAGATAGCCATTATTTTGTTGCTTAAGCCAATGTACCGTACTTACGTTTCTTCCATTAACACATATATACACCACTTAAACGCTTTCCCAGCTTGGGTTACTTCCCTGAGACTATCCTCACCTGGGCCTTGAGTACTGGAACAGTCTCCATTATAGACTTATGTTGTTCTGCTTCTTCTTTCAGCTTGTCTATCAGCTCCTGCTTGGCCACTAGAGCCTCTTCAGCCTGCTGCAGTTGCTGAGACAGTTCAGCAGCCTGTAGGTCCAAGCCCTGAGAAGAGGAAAGGGAAGAGATACTTCAGTCACGCTTGAAAGGGATGGCCATAGAGTGGTTTCTCCCCCCCCCCCTTGAGGATCACATTTCCATGCTGGAAGCTTCAGAACACCACCAAAGGGTTTGGGGCAGAAAAGAATAAAGGTCATATCTGCTTTTGTTTTTACCATAACCATTCCTAATCTATAAAGACCTACTCAGACAAATGCCTCATGAAATCCTTAATTAGGATTTCTCTCAGGACCAGCACACCACTACTACTACTACTACTACTACAAAAAAAAGCAGAAACATTACTCTTCTGGCTTTGGTTTTCTATTCATAAACATGACAGAACTTTGCAAATTTTCTTCAGCCATAAAAATGCTCCCTTCATAAGATAAAATTATGATTTTTCTGCTTCTCGTGGAACAGTACAGAAAGAGGAGGGAACACTTGAAAGGAAACAAACGGATCAGTACGAACTCGAGATGGGGTTGGAAGGTACAGGGTTGCTTTAGGAAATACTGGAAAAGCACTGTGTAATTCAATGTATGCTGGCAGAAATATAAACACAGCTATTTTTTTTTTTAAGTCTACTTCAACACAAAGGAAAATGGAGAATATCCCACCCACCAGAAGGACCATCTACAGTATCAAAGCTCCCAATGTAAAGTAGTCCTGCAATTAGCAGTTTCAGATTAGCTGAAATGTGTCCATTCTCAGTTTGCACCTCACCACTCATTTTAGATGGACTCTGGAGACTGTGTTGATCTCCTGAGCAATCCTGAGGTGCCCAGTTGATCCCCCAGGACTAATCCAGCGGATGAGGAAAAGAAAAGAAAATCGAGGAGACGGGTATAGGTTCTGGGTATAGGAGGAGGACGAGGAGGAGGCTTTTCTAGCCCACTTTTCTCACCCATGTAAGGGGACTCAAAGCAGCTGACAAAGCTTTCTGTTCTTCTCCCCACAACAGAATACCCTGTGAGGTAAGTGGGGCTGTGAGAGTTCAGAAGAGACTTGTGACTCACCCAAGGTCATCCAATTGGCTTCATGGGGGAGTGTGGAATCAAACCCGGTATTCCCAGATAAGAGTCCGGCTCCCTAACCACTAGACCAAACTGGCTCACTATAGTTGGAAGTTCTGGAGTTGCTGCCATTTCCTTGCTTTCCAGCAGCAAAATTAGAAAATGGAAGTGCTGCTACTGCACCTGGCCAAGCATGCTATGGTAGTGGGGTAGAAGAAAGGAAGGTGGTTTCTTCCTATATGCTGGGCTGCTGCTGCCACAAGCCTCTAGAACTCTGCTCTCCTTGTCAGCCACACCCCTCTCCTCCTGCTTTTTTCCTCTAATGTGCACTCAGCACAGTGGCAGTTCCCACTGTAAGAAGAAGCCCACCCACATGAGTTCTGGCAGAGGCCTTTTGGGGCTCTATGGCACCATGATAGCCCAACAGCCAGACGGGGAGGACAGTGGAGAGGAGAGGAGCTGGAGAGGTCTGTGCTGGTGGTAGCGGCACCTGTCTTTCTCCCACCCCATCCCACAATGCACCTGGCTTCACACAAAGGGAAGAAGCAAAGGGACCACAGCAGGGGCTTCAGGATTCTCTCAGAGCTAAAATAGCAGGAAGGCAACCGTTCTGCATCCTCCCTTTCCTCAATTTGTTTTTCTTTGTCACTGCCCATTGGAGGAATCTCGTGGGGGACCAAATGGGCACAAGATAGCTCAAAAGCAAATATTCAGGAAGAAGAGGGCTTACGGTAAGGCAGTGGGCTTCTTAGCTGTGGTTCCTGTAGCTCCTAGGATTACACTCAGGTCTACTGCTCAATTTACACAAATTCGATTGGCACAATTTCTTAGAACCTAATGGAGACTGAGGTAACACTCATCATTTTCCCTACCTTGCTCCGTTTTTCACTTTCCAAGCTGGCTTTGATATGAGCATCATACTCTTGGAAGAGCTGGTGATACGCTGCCTGTACTTGCGCTAGTTTTCTCCTACAGAAAAGGAGAATCAATCAGATGATAGTAAAAGGACAAAGATGAAAACGCTTCACAGAATTAAGTCCAATTATGCTCAATACAGTCCTAATCTCAGGAAAGGGATGTTGGGATTTCTGCCACAAGCTAAAATTTCACTACTTGTCCCAAAGTCCTACTCACTTTTCCTCCGATGCGCTCTGCCGCTCCACCCTCAGGGCACTTTCTAAGTTTTGGACCTGCAGCCGCAGTTGATCCACCTGCACACTGTGCTGCTTGGTGCGAGCTTCAGCTTCCCTTTCAAGGTGTTGAAGTCGTTCGCCAGCCCCACGTACCCTAAAACATATCACAAAAAAGCCTTTAACTGGTGCGCAAGATTCCTTGATAGCCAGAATTCCTCATGTTTCTTTGCCCCAGAAAGTATGTACCATGACAGCACTAGATCCAACATAGTCTGGTTCAGTAAATTTTCTACACCACTTCTCGCATCTTCTTCAGTGCCATCATCTTCCGTTGCTTCACGGGGAAAATGGGCCACTGCTGATGATGTACACGCAAATGGGGGTTCCTTGGACCTTTCCATTAGGGCCACTGGGCTTTCTGAAGGAACCTGCCTACCTTCAGCAGCACCAACTGTTGGGGAGGGAGGCAGTATTAAATCAAATTCCTCCAGTGCTACAGCATTGTCATTATTTTTGAGCTACAACTGCACAGACCTCCCAAAAATACGCAAAAGGGCCCCAGTCCAAAGAGACGATGAACCTGTTGTTTGAACAGCTTGCTGCTGGGGAGAATGAGAGCTTATTCTTCTAATCTTAGAGTGATTTGTCTTTTGTTTTCAAGATGGAAATTCCTTCTCTGAAGTTCAGAAAGGCCCTGCTTTTGGTATTCCGTAAGCCAAGTGGCCTACATAAGGCCACAGAGGCATCAGGCAAGTGTGCCTGTTTTTGATTTAGACTAATAGGTACAGAGCATACTGTGACTGTACAAAGGTTATCATTGGATCTCTTTCAGTGTGCCCCTGAAGGGAAGGCAGTTGAGCTAATTTCTCAGTCCCACAGAGCAGTCCCAGCTCATTGTTTCATAATGTCTGCATCACTGCAGGCAACATGGCCTCCATCCAGCCACTTGTCAACACCACAGTCAAACCACACAAGCTTCTTACAAGGCTCTTACCTCTCCTCCAGCTCTTTCTTCTCCAGTGCACAAGTTTCCAGGTGCTTCTGGCTCTCTTTTAGCTCCCCAAGAAGGGATGTGACCTGGGCCTTTGCTGAGGCCTTGTCCTCTCCCACCTGCTGTAGTAGAAGAGGGAGGAAGGGGCACAGTACAGTACATTCTTAAAGGGCAAGAATGGGAGAGATGGTTTATGTTAGTGGAAACAGAGTACAAATTTACCTCTAACTGTTTGCTCAGTGTTTTCAGCTGTTGCTGTGCTGCCTCTTCCTGTGCTGCCAACCTTGTCAGTTCTTTCTGGGCTGATGCCAGCTGTTGATGAAGGGCTGAATTCCTGGAGATTAGAACAATAACATGAGGAAAGAAGCTCTACTGGCTGGCTGCTAGGATCCTATCAAGTTATCCATCCTTGTTAATCCAGGATGAACCACCACAAATTCATAACTAACCTGCAACATGCTGTCCATATTGCATTAATTATCACCTTGTCAAGGTCACATTGGAAGGAGAGACTATAACAGGTCACATAATCCTGTAATGTGTTTAATCCTGCCCCTTATTCCATTCTGTGATTCCTACTTGAATGGCTTTGGGTGTCCCATTAGGCCAACTATCTGCCATTTTAAGGCTCAGGCTAGAAAAAGGAGATATCCATTACAGATAAATTATACCCTAGGACTTGTTCAGGGGAAAGGCAAGGAACTTGCAACTACACTGGCTGTGACTGCTTGTTCTGTCCTGTGCCTGAAGGTCCTGACTTTGCAAGAGGATGTGGTCCTGACATTTGCAGAACCCTATGGTTACTCATAACAAGCATGTACCGTTAAAGGCATGAGTGTTTTCTCCTGATCACCTTCAACCCAGAAGCTGGGAAAAGAGGATAAACTGCAAAAACTACCTTTCCTGCCTGAATGAGGGTGTGCTCTGCCTAATATACATCAAACAAATGTCCGATCACCAAAAATAACATCGGATACCACCTGGACAATATCCCCAATGAGGACAAATGCACAGCAGCTAATGAAGCTTCCCATTACCTTTGCCTGCCCTGCAAACTAGGCAGATAAATCTCAAGAGAGAGAGCACGTGGCAACAGTATTTTATAAAACCTCTTCCTGCTCAGAGCTGGAAATGTTTTCATTACCAGGAAAGAAAGAAGAAAAAACCCAAAGAAGGCCTGTTTTCCCAAGCACGGAGCAGTACAGTTTGAGAATTTTCCGTTTGTTTCCTTCTGCATGTGGAGAAAAGATACCTCTTTTTTCCTCCTGCCAACTGTCAAATTTTTATGCTGCTCAGGGCACAAGGGCAGTGCCTTTTTGCCTGCAGGCTACAGGGTCAGACTTTGGTACTGGCTTTTCTCATGTCAGGTGCTGATGGCTCTTTGAGCCAGTTTGGTCTAGTGATTAAGGAGTCTGATTCCGCATGCCTCCACAAAGCCAGCTGGATGACCTTGGGCTAGTCACGGCTCTCTTCTGAGCTCTCATAGCCCCACCCACCTCACAGGGTGTCTGTTCTGGGGACAAGAACAGAAAGCTTTGTCAGCCACTTTGAATCCCCTTAAATGAATGGAAAAAAACGGGGTAGAGAAGCCAACTTTTCTCTTTCATGCTTTAGTCAAGGCTGCGATTGGGGTTAGGTGAGAAGAAAAGGAAAGGGCTGTGGATGGACGCCCGTAGTAGAACTGTTGCTGTGTCAGAGGCCTTGAGGTAGTTCCTGAGAGATAAGCAGAGGCTTTTGAGGAGGAGATGATAGCTGGTGATCCAGAGCTGAGGACAAGGCTGAGGCTGCCAGTGGTAGCAGCAAAGTGATGGTTCTTTCTCCTCCATTCCTGAGCTGAGTTGCTGCTCATGTTCTGCCAGATCTTTAACAGAATTCATAGCCCTCTCTTTCAGAGCTCATAGTGTCTTGGATAAAACCCTTTCAAGAGCTTGAAAAGAAGGCCATTACTTTTCTTCCTTGCCTCAGCTGGTGTCTGAATGTCCTGAGAGCCTGTTTCCATTAGCAGTTTACTGTCTCACCTGGTGCTCCTGGTTGACAACATATCCCATTCCTTTCTCCCCAAACAGAAAAAGGATAGTTTATTCAGCCAGAACATTCTTTTTATCTTAAGAGTTTGTTGTGGACGCTTCAGTCCTTCCATCTGCCAGTACATTTGTTATTCTCTCAATTATCCCACAAACACCACATTTTCTTTTCCCTTACCTAACTAGGAACACAAATTAGGACTCTGTCTCTCCCATTACCTCCTTAAACTTTCCAAGTTTCTAAAATCTTCCTTTTCAGACATTCAGCGTGGCCACAGATAAAAACTGAGTTAACTGGTAGAAGGAGCAGTATAAAACCAGTAGCAAATGCTTTGTTTGCCCTAAGAACAGAGAGAACTTTCACAGTGAATATCTGTGAGAACATCATAGGAAGAATTCATCTACACTCGTCCTTCCTTCAGGTTAAGTTTTGAGTCAAGGTCCTTCAGCCAGGTCCTTCAAGATGTTTTCAAGCTACAACTCCCAAAATGCACAGGGGATACTCCTGTGTTTAATGTACATCTGGTAGGCCACTCTGATTTATGATCCTCATTGTGAAAGAATGTTAACAAAGGGACAGAGTGTTCAATTCACATCACTGACACTGAATCAAGGATGCTCTAGCTTAGATAACAGAAAGGCTGCTGGCCTGGCAGAAGAGGTAGCCGAGAGAGGCGGTAGTAATATCCTTGGGAGAAAGGACTGTTGTTTGAAATGAAACTGTGGGTGTTTTTCCACTGTCACTAGAAGTACCCATTAAGTACCC
>MTQE01002560.1:2499814-2534308 GCA_014337955.1 Aspidoscelis marmoratus
CAGAGCTATTTTGCACAGACTTTGAAGTGACTTCGAAATGACTTCAAAGTAACTTTGGAGCTGCTTCAGAGATTGCACCCCCTGTCCCCCCCAAACACCTGGGGTGACAGGCCCTAATGGGTAGATCTGGATTTCCAAATGGGTGCTCCGGTGTTTCCATGGCAGGGAGGCTAGCACCAATTGCTACTGGGTGTTAGACCACCCATGAAAACACATTGGGTACTAGATCCGGATTAAGGGAAGTACCCATTCCCTAGATCCGGATCTTCTTAGATCGGGATTAAATGAGCGTGGTGGAAAAACACCCAGAGAAGAACTGGCTTTTATAACCCGCTTTTCTCACCCATTTAAGGGGACTCAAAAGTGGCTGAGAAACCTTCTGTTCTTCTCCCCACAACTGACATACTGTGAGGTAGGTGGGGCTGTGAGAGCTCAGAAAGATAGCTTTGACTAGCTTAAGGTCACCCAGCTGGCTACATGGAGGAGTGTGGAATTAAACCCAGTGACTCCGAGATATTAGTCCAATACTCTAACCACAAGACCAAAAGGATAGTTTTACAGCAAACATGGAGATGTTCAGCAGTTATTTAGTTATTTTGGCTTCTCTCTGTTATTACTTTCCATCTGGGATTACAAAAACATTCCCTTCTTACCATTCATAACTGCAGATCAAACTACACATAGGGCAGCTCACTGAATAAAGACACTGCTAGAGTAAGAACTCATAAATATATCAGCAGTGTAAACATATTAAAATTCATTAAAAAGAAATTCACATTTGGCCAATGGCTCTTATCAGTAACCAGGAGATGGCAATGGCTGAGTCTACAAATCTATTCTAATCAAGGGCTTGATGCTCACACCTGTTGCGTACCTCAGCAGAACAGATCTGCTGAGCACCTGATGCCAACATGGGTCTCTGCGAACCAAGAAAGGGTGTTTTTCCACTTAGCACTAGAGTACCCAGTAAGGACCCTTAATGGGTACTTTAGTGCTGGTGGAAAAACACTCAAAGGCTCATCTGCAGGTCTCAGAAAATATTATTGCTTTTCAGACTGTGCAGACCCTGTCTGAAGTATGTGTATTTATTTTAGGGTAGGATAGAATTAAAAAAAATTACTAAATTGATGAGGTCAAAAAGTAAAGCCGGAATTCCCCATCTAATTTTACCCCATCTTACCCTAATCTGAAATATGTCCTGTTGACCCAATTGTCAACACGTGAGTTATGTTATACATAAGATCATACAAATTAGCAGTGTATTAGCTACTTATAAAGATAACCAAAACTAACATAGAATCACAATCTAATTCTATCCACTTATCTTGTCTGAAACTTGAGCTTAAAACAAGACAATATCACAGAAAACCTCCCTGACAGCAACTGAGTAGTTGAAGCCTTAAATGGTGGTTTCCTCATTCTACCTGAATAACCCCTCTACCCAAAATCAGACTCATTCTATTGTATCCTTACCTTTAAGGTCTCTGTTCTCAACCAGGAATTGCTGCACAGCCTCATGTCCTGCCAGTTCAGCTGGTAGGTGAAAGGTGGCTGTTTTGCCCAGAGAGGAGTCATCTCCCATCATCCTGCAGTCACTACCTGGACACACACTTGGTTGTACCATTCCAGAACTCCAGCTCACATAGAGAAAATGATCAAGAGTTGGATTCTGCAACAAGAAAAGGAACCTCTGTACCAATATACTGTAGACTATTCAAGAGATGTGTTAGATGATGGGTTTTGTCTTATTTCTGTAGTGGTTAACTACTTTAGAATGTTTTTCATATCAACAAAACAGTTCCTCAGAAACTGAAAATGTTATGCAATGTCAAATACTTTCCCTGACATTGTTTCCTGAATTTTTTTTAAGCTGGCTGGTTCCAAGGAACACTGAAACTGTGTGAACTTCTTTGCTGTAGATTGAAAAGTACAGCCTAGGCAGATGCTGATCATCACAACAGGAAATGAGGGGAAACACATGCACACAAGGAGAACACACCTTTCAATGCCAAGCTAAACAGAAGAAGAGTATAAACTGGCTTCTCAAGTCCCAGAGGCAGTTCAGTTCACATGCTGGAGTTCAGTTCCCTAGAAAGATGTCTGAATTCAGAATCATACATAGAGATTTGAAATATTGGATCAACCCCAGGAGTTCTGGAAATCCCCCAAACTGGCCCCAAAGCTCATGGGAAGATTCTCAGACAATCCCCATCTTGCACCATTCTTTTGGTGACTGTGAGGATCAGAGGGACCTGAGAGCGAAAATGAGCTGTCATTACTTATTTAAAAAGAAAGGGGCAAATAATTAAAAAGAAGAGGTGGAAAAACGGCTAAGCTAGTCCTTATGAAGAAGAAGATTTGGCTTTTCTACCCCACTTTTCTACCCAAGTGGCCAAAGGGTGGCAAAATAGGCAATGCGTTCCTAACAGACAGCAGCGGAGGAGGAGGAAGAGGAAGGAGAGTTGGCTTTTCTAACCTGCTTTTCTCACCCATTAAGGGGACTTAAAGCGGCTGACAAAGCTTTCTGTTCTGCTCCCCACAACAGACACCATGTGAGGTAGGTGGGACTGCAAGAGCTCAGAAGAGAGCTGTGACTAGCCCAAGGTCACCCAGCTGGCTTCATGGAGGAGGGCAGAATCAAACCCAGTATTCCCAGATAAGAGCCCGGCTCTCTAACCACTAGACCACACTGGCTCACCCTCAAATGCCCACCCCCAAATTCAGAAGGGAGAAGCCACAAAGGTCCACTGTCTCTAATATCATCGGGGGGGGGGCTGCTGGGGAACAAAACGAAGAGTCCCTCCAGGTGGACGTTTGGTCTGACCCAGTAAGGCCGTGATTAAACTCTCACCGCCAGTGAGCCGGGATTCAGAGAGAACCGTGGTGGGGAAACCCGTAAACAGCTTATAGGGCTGACGTGACCCCCTCCCCACACACTCCTTCGCCCAGAGGAGCCCCTGGGTGGCCCAAGCCTCCTGTCCGGAGGGGAGCGAGAAACTACGCACCTCTCCTTGGGAGTCCAAAGTCCCCCAATTCCTCCCTCTCACACACACTGCGCCGCCGCCGCCGCTTCCCGTCCTCCTTCCTCCTTCCTGGTGTTTTGTTATTATCAGGAAATGACATACAGAAAGAGAAAGCAAATTGGAGAAAGGAAAGCGGCTAAGGCGGCAGGACCAGGCTCGGGACGGAAGTGACGTCAATAGGGGGCAGCATGGTGGTCACATAGAACTACTAGAGCGGTCGAATGGGGCTAAGGCGCCAGCAAGCCAGGGTAAGGGGGCGGGGAAGCATAAGTATCCGTTTCTGGACTACAATCCCCATAATTCCGTTCGCTCTTGCTAGCTGAGGTTCACCATCTGCAAGAATTAGAAGCGCCAGCCAGCTGCGAAAGATGCAGCTGAAGAATGGGTTTGGTCATGACAACATGCAGCGCCTCTATTTTACCTCTTGTTTTTGTTTTTTTATTTGCTTAAAAACATCATAAACACTTACATTACTATCTTATATTATTACATTGTTTTTAATACCTATATGTGACTTCCTCCGCTTTTCCAACTTCTTCTTGTCGTTTGTTTGCTTCGTTTCAAAGTCTTTTATTATTTCTCCGCTGCCTTCTAGGTTTTAATCAAAACCATCTGTCATCACTTCTGTTTCTCTTAAATAATAACAGGGTTCCAATCTTACACAAACTTCTATATTGTTTTATCTTTCAATAACTTTGTTAATTTGTCCATTTCTGCCAAGTCTATTCATTTCATTAACCATTCTTCCTTTGAAGGTATCTCTTGCTCCTTCCATTTTTGTGCATACAATAGTCTGGTGGCCATAACCATATTTTACCTCTTGTTTTTAGTGTCTTTGGCTGGAGAGGTGGTCAATGAGATGACTTCAGATCATGCCCGCTGTTGTAAAGTCTCCCTTTGTTTTTCTTTGTTAAAGAGCATCTGCCTGCACTTTCGGGCAGCTTCCAAGAGAACGGATGGCAGGCTGCAAAGACGAGGAAACGTAAACTGCGATTCTGTCTGGCCCTTTTTATATGTGGTGGCAAGAGAGGAATTGGATGATAAAGTACAACTACGCCATGGGGATGGGATGATATGCTGGGGTCTGCAGATGGAGAGAAGCACATGGTAGCTTTGTAGAAGTAACGAGCATAATCCTTGTCTGTGTTCAGCCACTTTGACTTGAAGATGAAATAACTCGATTGACCTTTCTGCTAAATGGAACTCTATTCTGTACATGTCTTTTCCTGGTTTATTTGTTTATTTATATTTTACAGTTATATTCCGCCCTATACCTTAAGGTCTCAGGGCAGGTAACAGCATATTAAAAAACAAAAACAGACATGTTTAAGATAAAACCATATATATAAAACAGTATAAAACAATAATGTCTGCAGTGGGGGGAAACTGTGCCAAAGGCCAGAGCAAAGAGGTGTGTCTTCACCCCCTTCCTGAACGTATACAGTGAAGGGGCCTGACGCACCTCGAAGGGGAGGCTATTCCACAGCCTGGGGGCCATTACTGAGAAGGCCCTCTCTTGAGTGCCCACCCTTCTTACTATTGAGGGTGGTGGGACAACAAGGAGGGCCTCCTCTCCAGATCTTAGGGCATAGGCAGGTTGGTATGGGAGAAGGCGTTCCTTCAGATATTTGGGACCCAAGTCATTTAAAGTTAACACCTTGAATTGGGCTCAGCACAGTTTTGTAACCTTACTCTATGGTAGTAAAAGTCACGATCTGAACTGCCTTAAAAAGTCACAGCAACCGTGCTACTTGAACTTCAGTTATTTTGTGTTGTTGAACTACAACCCCTGTCATTCACAGCCATCATAACCAACGGATAGAATGATGGGCACAACATCTGGGCACCTTGAGTTTCCAAACCGCTGCAGTTAAGTGACATCCTTTCATAGTGAGCTTGCTTCCCAATCTGCAGCTGCATGAACTGGGCCACAAAGAGCTAAATCACAGTTTAATCTCACTGTATTTACTATTAAGGTCATAGTTATAAGAAATGACCCAGGAGTTAGTCTACAAATGAACCATCCAGAAATGGATTTAGGCATACCTGGCAACTGCCAAGACTGAGAGTCAAGCAATATGCATTCATGAGTAATTCCAAATTCTGTGTTTGTTATTTCCAAGGAAGAATGACCCCTGTTCAGAACACCCCTTTTACTACTGAGGATGGCGAGACAACCAGGAGGGCCTCCCCTCCCTCCCTGTGTGTGACAGAATGCTGGACTAGACAGGCAGTGGCCTGATACAGCAGGGCTTCTCTTATGTTCTTATTTCTTCAATCTCCCTTAATAAAGAGCTTTAAGACAGATTCTGGCATTAGCTTTTTGGAGTAGCGAATTTATCAAACAGAAATGAAATAAAATTCTACTTGACATTTTTCTTTCGTCAGAGGAAGTAAGGATGGCTGTGTCGTTCAGAAAAATAAGTTACTTTCTCAGGTTGTGGATACTCCTCCCTTGGCCCATATCCTCTAAAACAAATTTGCTACCTTCTGGTACAGTGAAAAAATGTTGCCCTAGTGCTAATATTACAGTCTGGTTGGATTCTCCAAGTGGGTGACAGGAAAATTTTATCTTCGTTATCAAGTAGCAACATGCCTTAGACGATCTCAAACAAGCATGTATGTCTTTAAGGAGCCCAGAATCTGTTCTTCCATGGTTACAAACCTTGTACTTATGTAAACATTTTCATGGATTACTGCCTTGTTTGATAAAGGGGTTTGCATAGCACAGTGAAGCTATGATCTCTCCCATGTAGAGCCACCCAAGTCAGGTGGAAAATTCTGACTAAAGGCAATCCACTGGAGACAGAAATTACAAATCAGTCCAATATCCTCACCAAGAAAATCCTATGGACAGTATCAAAAAGTTAAAGAATATGACACTGGAAGATAAACCTCTGAGACTGCAAGGTATCCTGTACACTACTGGGAAGAAGTGAAGGGCAACTACAAGTAGCTCCAGAAAGAGTGAAGTGCCTGAGCCAAATCCAAAAAGGATTCTCAGCTATGGATGTATCTGGTGATAAAAGGAACCTGAATGTGATATGTATGAACCAAAGTAAGCTGAAGGTGATCAAAGACGAGGTAGCAAAATTAAATATCAGCATCTTGGGAGTCAGTGAGTGAAAATGAATGGGAATGGGTGGATTTAATTCAGATGACCATTATGGGTGTTTTTCTGCTGTCAAAAGTACCCATTTAGGGTCCATTTGGGTGTGAGCTGGATGACCCCATTTCCACTACGGCACCCATTTGGGACCCGATTGTTTCCACTGCCGTTGGGAAAATCTGGATCTAATGGGTACATTTTGGCCTTTAATCTGGATTTTCTGTAGACCCCATTAATGGGGTCTACAATGGGGTCTTCTGCCAGAAAATCCGGATTAAAGGGAGCCTGTTTCCACTGGAAACAGGCAATGGGGTCCAAAGGAGGCTAGGGGGAGGGGATGCACCTTTGGGACCCCCCCCAACATTGGCTTCAAATTCAATTCAAATTCAATTCAAATTCAATTTGAAGTCACTTCGAAGTGATTTTGAAGTTAACTTCAAAGTGACTTCTAAGTAACTCTGAAGTTGACTTCGAAGTGAATTCGAAGACTGCACCCCAAAACACCTGTGGTAACAGACTGACCCCTTGGGGGTAGATCCGGATTCCCCAGATGGGTGCAAAGGTGTTTCCACAGAAGGGGTGTTACATCTCCCGTGGAAACACATTGGGTGCTTCCCTTAATCTGGATCTACTAGATCCGGATTAAGGAATGTACCCATTCCTTAGATCCGGATCTTCTTAGATCTGGATCTAAGGGCTGCAGTGGAAAAACGCCCTATATCTACTAGTTTGGTCTAGTGGAGTGAGCCAGTTTGATCTAGTGGTTAGGGAGCTGGACTTTTATC
The DNA here is from genome assembly GCA_014337955.1 of Aspidoscelis marmoratus. Taxonomy (NCBI): domain Eukaryota; kingdom Metazoa; phylum Chordata; class Lepidosauria; order Squamata; family Teiidae; genus Aspidoscelis; species Aspidoscelis marmoratus. Next base: position 2,506,732 of record MTQE01002560.1, read on the forward strand.
TGGGAATACCGGGCTTGATTCCACACTCCCCCATGGAGGCAGCTGGGTGACCTTGGGCTAGTCACAGCTCTCTTCTGAGCTCTCACAGCCTCACCTGCCTCACAGAGTTTTCTGTTGTGGGGACAAGAACAGAAGTTTTGTCAGCTGCTTTGAGTCCCCTTAAAAACAGGGTAGAAAAGCCAACACGTCTTCTGCTTTGAGCAAGAATCTCTTAGAAGGAATGGAATATCCATAAAAGAGCAAGGAAAACAGTATTTGGATACAATCTCAATGACAGAATGATCTTTGTTCAAATCCGAGGGATTAACAGATTAGATCTGGTGGACAAGGTGCTGAAGAACTATGAACAGAGGTTTGCAACATTGTACACACAGCAGCAACAAAAAAAATATCAAAGAAAAAGAGGAGCAAGAAAGCAAAATGGCTGTCTGATGAGGCTTTACAAATAGCTAGGGAAAGAAGAGGGGGGGAAGGCAAGGGAGAAAAGGAAAAACATACGCAACTAAATGAGAACAGCAAGGAGAAATGAGGCCTCCTTAGATGAGCAATGCAAAGAAATAGAAAAAAATAGAATGGGAAAGGCAAGGTAACATTTAATGCAAAAATGGGCATAAGACAAAAATGGTAAGGACCTAAAAAGCAGAAGAAATTAAGATGTGGCAAAAATACACATTAGAAGAACTATATGAGAAATATCCTACCATCACTGATAACCACAATGCCGATCTAGAACCAGACATGTTGGAGAGTAAAGTCAAGTGTGTCTTAGGAAGTATCGTCAATAACAACCGTGGTGGAATTCCACCTCAACTATTTAAAATTCTAAGAGATTATGCTTTTAAAGGGCTGCACTCAATTTGCCAGCACTTTTGGAAAAGTCAGCAGTGAAAAGGTCAGTTTATGTTCCAATGTTAAAGGGAAATATCAAAGAATGTGCAAATTTCTAAACAGTCGTATTCATTCACATACTAGCAAGTTTATGCTCAAAACCCTGCACACGAGGCTTCCACAGTATGTGAACTGAGGGTGTTTTTCCACTGTCACTAGAAGTACCCATTAAGTACCCATTAATGGGTACAAAAATCCCATTACGTACCCATTTATGAGTATTTAATGAGAACTTCTAGTGACAGTGGAAAAACACCCTGAGAGTCGAACTGCAAGCTGCTTCTTGAAGAGGAAGAGGAACTAAAGATCAAATTGCCAAACTTTGCAGGATTATTGAGAAAGCAAGGGAGTTCCAGAAGAATATTTGCTTCTACTACACTAAAGCCTTTTACTGTGTGGAGTACCTGACCACTTTACCAGTCTAAGGAACAGCTGGAACTGAACATATTGCAATTGATTGGTTCAGGATTAGGAAGGGAGTATGATAAAGGCTGTCACCTTATTTATTCAACTTTATATGCAGACTACATTATGCAAAATGCCAGCATGGATTAATCGAAAGCCAGAATTAAGACAGCTAGGAGAAATATCAACAGCCTCAGATTTGCAGACAATATCACTCTTATGGTAAAAAGTGAAAAACTAAGGAGCCTCTTGATGAAGGGCTGGCTTAAAGTGCAACATTAAAAAAGAGTTAAGATCATACCGTCTAATCCCATTACTTCCTAGCAAAAAGCGAGAGAAGAAATGGAAGCAGTGACAGTTTTTGTTTTCTTTGGCTGAAAGGTCTCTTCAGATAGTGACTGCAGCCAGGAAGGCTGAGCACTGAAGAATGTATGCTTTTGAACTACGGTGCTGGAGAAAGCTTTTGAACATCCCTTGGACTGCGAGTAGGTTAAATCTGTCAATAGTAAAGGAAGTTGATTTTGATTGTTTATTGGAAGGAGTACTGAAGCTGAAGAGGACTTAGTGGAAAAGATTCTGATGCTAAAGACTGACCGCAAAAAGAGAAGGCAGATGTTGGAGGATAAGATGGAAGCAACTACCATGAACTTGGGCAAACTTCAGGTGACAGTAGCGGACAGATGGGCCTTGCATGCTATGGTCCATGGATTCATGAAGAGTCAACCACAATCAAACAACTTACATAAAACAATTACTAGCCAATTTGACCTTAACAGGTATTACTCCTGAGCAGAAGCATGTGGGTTCTGATCCATACCCCATTGCACCTTTTTATATAGCCAGAACCAAGAGTGCTTACCGGTGTTCTACTCCACAGGCCACAAAGGCCTGGAGGCCCCAGCTGTCTAAGGTGTTAAAACACAGCTTCTGATGTTGTCAAGATTACAACTCTGACTTGCATGACCATCAGACACAGCAACTGGGGCGGGAGATGGGGATGCCAGACATCCAGAAAGCCAAAGAATTCCCTTTGTTTGCTTGGTATTTTGCCAGTAGTAACTGCCTGTACACGCAATTAATAAATGATTTTCAAGTGCAAATTATTTATTGTGCTGTAAGCAAAGTGCACTATACTACTTTACCTCACCCTGGTTTTTCTGCCCGAAATGTGGCCTTTAAAATGTATCTGCCTGCTCTCATGCACCTGGGGGAAAGGGGCAGAGCATGGCCAGAAGGAAAGGACAAATCTCAGGCTGGAGCCTTGTCCCTTCCTGATCTGTAGCCAAAGTAGCAAGTACTTTAATGCATAAGCCGGTGCTCAGGTGTGACAAGAAAGGGAAACAAGAAAGCCTTTTTGGCAGCCATGACCATTCCTTAAGGGTGTTTTTCCAGTAGCACTCAGTATCCGTTAAGTACCCATTAAGTACCCAGTTGGCTCAGAGCAGGAAGACCCCATTTCCACTGCAGACCCCATTAGAGCCACATTTGTTTCCACCAGTTCTAGGAAAATCCAGATCACATGGGTCCTTCAGGACCTATAATCCGCATTTCGTGTAGACCCCATTAAAGGGGTCTACAATAGGGTCTTCAGCCATCAAATCTGGATTATACAGAGCCTGTTTCCACCACTATTAGGCAATGGGGTCTAGGGGAGGCTCGGGGGGGGCATCCATGGGGTGTGTGTGCACATTCCCTGAAGTCCCTCCAAAGTTGCCTTTGAAGATTAGCGCAGGCTCCGAAGAGGACCCCATGAGAGAGCAATACCTTTGTCAAAGGCTCTGGAAAATCTTTGAAGTTTGTGGCAGATCGCTCGGGAGATTCTCTGGAGCCACTCCAGAGGATCTTCAAAGAATCTCCAGAGCATCTACAGGGATTGCACCCCATCCCCCAAAACACCTGGGGTGACAGGCGGGCCCCACGTGGGTAGGTCCGCATTCGCCACATGGGTGCTCCAGCATTTCCACTGCAAGCAAGCTAGCACCCACTGCTATTGGGTGCAAGACCATGGGGGGAAACGCATTGGGTACTTCCCTTAATCCACATCTACTAGATCTGGATTAAGGGAAGTACCCACTCCTTAAATCAGGATCACCTTAGATCCGGATTAAAGGACTTCAGTGGAAAAACACCCTAAGCCTCTCTCTCTCTCGCCATAGCATGCGTAGGTTGTTCCTTCCCGCCTGGCTTCTGCTTCAGGCCACTGGACACACCCTTCCCCCAGGCACGCTGGCGGCCCAGATGGGCTTAACCGGGCAAGGTGTGTTCTGGGCCCGCCTATTGGAATGTGAGCCGACAGGCATCCAAACGACGACCGGCTGCCCTCGGGCCACACCGGCCCATCGTCGGACCAGCGGCGTGCTTTTCCTCTTGCAGCGGCCAAGACGAGAGCGCGCCTAGAGGTCCGGTTCCCAGAAGCCCACAGCTGGACACAACTGCGCGCTCCCTTGGATAATGAACTGACCGCGGGTTGTTCGCTTTGCACGGGTGGGAATCCCGCTCCGCCGCGCGGGGCCTCCCCGTCGGGCGGGGGCAGAGAGAGAGAGAGAGGCTCCGAGTTGGACGGGCAGTGTGCGCGGGTGGGTGGGGAGAGGGGGAGAGGAAGGGGAGAGTCCGCCTCCGTGGGCTTCCCATTGGCTCTCGGCCTCCCGGTGGTTTCGTCTGGGCGTGGTTACCTCCGGAGTAGGCGGGCACAGACCATCCCCGGAGGGCAGGGAAGGCGGGGGCGGGGAATGGGTAGCCGCGCGAGCGTGAGGGGACAGCGCCCGGAGGAGCAGCAGCAGCAGCGGCAGGCACTAGAAGCAGCAGGTAAATAGCGTGGGGCGATACCTCTTGGGAGCTAAGGGGGGGGGGCGACATGCTATGGGGTGAGGTGGGGGGACAGCTTGGAGAGGCTCCTGTCCGAGAGTTGCGCCACCACCCGCCTTCCCTTTCCCCCCTCCGCCCGGGGACAGACGTTTGCTTTCCGTGGGGTGGCTTGAGGGCGGTAACAGGGTTGAATGGCAGTGGTGGGAAAGTGGAGTGAGGGGGGGTGTTGTTGAAGAAATCAAGGAATGGGGTGGGGGTTGCTGGTGACTAATGCTTGAAGGATGCCCTTCCTAACCCCCTTTAAGTTCGTCTTGCAGCAGCTGTGTGAATAGCGTTTTGCTGGCTCTAGCCACTAGTGCATGCTGCTTTTTAATTTTGGAGAGCCTCTTTCCGGGAGTCCAGAAGCTGCTCCTTTGGCCTCTGAGGGTGCCATGGCTTTTCTTCCCTTCTCAATGGCTTAAGCTGTATGGTCCATCTCCCTCCTGAAGTTAGGATGCTTCCCTTTCCTCTCGATAAACAGCTACTTGTTGAAGATGTACTCTAAGGTGGTACCTTATGTAACTGAAGAGAAGAAACAAGTGCAATGTTTTTAATACACTTTGTTCCTTATCCTTTTGAATCTGTGTGGTTGAACATTCCATCAGTCTCAAATATGTTGAGGAAGTTGCCTTTTTTTTTAATTAGCAAACTGTTTCCTGCTTCTCCTTTCAGTCACCAGAGGATTTTTATCTCCTATTACTTTCTGTCCCGTCCTGTCCTGTCCTCTCCCGCCATTCTTGGTTGCCACTGGGAGAACTGTGGTCTTGTCTGTAGAAAACACATTGCCACTAGCTGCACGGTGCTTCTCGCTGAAGAACAGTTTTCTGAAACTGCGCACCGCAAACAAAGCTGCACTTGGCTTAGAGCGAGTTGAGACTCATGCCTTGACAATTAATCCAGCATGTCAACAAGCATGTCATGTGCCAGAGAGGGGCAGGGAAAGGTTGCAAAAAAAAAGCTCACCTGGATGACACCTGCTTGGGAGGTCACAGAAGTGGGAGGGGCCTCACCTGGCCAACTGCTTTTCTTCTCAGGAGGCAACACCGCCAACATGAGCCGCCGCCAACCACAAGAGGCATTGACCCATACAGACATCTGTGGGATGCTCCGCGAAGAGCTGTGTAAGGGGAATGACTTCCACAAGTCAGAGACCCACATCTTCATCATTCTGGGGGCTTCGGTGAGTCTTTTTGCTCTGGCTATTCATGGGGTTCATGAAGAATAAGAAACTAAGCCTGTAGGCATCTTGATGCTTGTAGTTGTTGGCAGAGGTGAAGAATAATTAGAACAATATTGTCTAAAGTCTCGCATGAAGGAGGAATCTAAATGGCTGCGGGAAACTGTGAGCCTCTGTAAATGTATAGACATGTATGGGATTCCTTGTGATGGTGTATTAGGGAAAAGACATTCCATCTAAGCAGGCAGTAGTATGTTTAGGTTTCCTAGGTCTATCCCTTGCCTGGTACTTAATTATACTATGTTATAGTATAATTGTATTTGAAACAATCTCATGGTTATTTCCACACAGAAAACTAACGGTAGAAATGGATGGGCAGACAAACTTGAGCAGTTGAGCCCATCACATTTAACTCAGCCATTTTAAAAAATCCTGATGCAAGAGTTTGAGTTGTTATAAATTGATGAAGAAACACTCTCCTGCACTTTCTCTCTTTTTGTTCCTCAAACACACAGTAGCTTGAGGAAGAATTCTGAAATATTCGGTTGTGTAGCCAAAACACAAGTTTGACCAACTAAAAAAGAAAAAGAGCCTCACTTACTTTCTATTTTCTAGCTTTAGAAGCAAATGGAATTTCTTTGCAAATGGCATTAGTGAATATTAACAACAGGTAGCTTTATTCTTTGTTGGGTTTCCTGAAGCTGAGCAACATGTTTTGTTGGGTTGTTATCAAAAATAGCACGTGGGCTTATTGAACTTGCATTCTGAAGCCAGGTTGTGTTTGTTTGTTTGCCATTGCCACTCGGAAGGGGAGGAATACTACAGAAAGGCATCCTTTGCATTTAGGAAGGGAGCACCTGACACAGAGATTCAGTTCAGGTGTAATTTCAGAGGCAGACTTTATTTCATTATCCCACAACTGAGCTCCCAGCTATTTCTTTGCCTGTCCCTGTGTCCTTGCCCGCCCAACCCTTTCTTCAGTGTGGTACCTAGTAAAGCATCATTTTTTTCTTAAAGGGGTACTCATACTGTTTCACAATTTGTGTTCAGTGTCAGAACGCTGTTGTCATTATGGCAGATAGAGAGTCATGTTGCCCTCACATGGATGTGACTTGTCTCCCTGTTGCTTGTGTAATTGGCTCTTTGAGCTAGGATGTAGTTGAATAATTCAGCATAGTAATCACAGCATGGTATGTAAGCAGCATCCCTTGTGGTCAAACTGTGCTGGTGTTTATAACATACTTGAAGGGCTTTGGGTACCTAATGCTCACATACCGTAGATTTAGCAATGTGTCAGTAATCCAGGGCTATTCAAGATCATCCTAATGCATCTTGACTTCTTAGGAGAGGCTTGTCTGCCATCTTGACTCCTAGCTGTAATTGCACAGTATTGTCTGCCTGCAAGGCAAGAATTGCTTCTAAAAAGAATTTTAAAAGTGAGTAAAAAACTCAGCTAAGTACTCTGACAAAACAAATCCCTGAGAATGTAACCTCAGTCACTTCCTACACAGGCTTTCACTGTTGTGGAAGGATACATTCTTTACAAAAAAAGCAAGGGGGAAGATAAGTAGGTACCATCAGATAAATAAGTACACTCACAAGGTTTGTCTTATTGCAGGAATACTGTCATAATGGGTATTAAATGTTGTGGCCTGGGAACCTTGGAGAGAGATCTAGGCCACCTCTTTTTAAATTAAAGAGAAGAGTAGTAATATGACTCAGGAGAGCCCTATGTTTTCTTAAAATATAATGGTTCGTTACTGTCTGAATAGACTGTATTTGTTTAGCACCAAGAGATTGTTTAAGCATGCTCAGAAAAGGAAAAACATTCCATTGTGCATTTTACCTGCCTAATGGATGGACTTTCCTGAAATGAGTGAATTGTCTTTATTTAGTCATTTTTAAACTGCTCAGAGTAGGTTACAAAAAAGTACAACTAAAAACAATGATTAAAATTGTAAAAGAAAATCTACAGTATAACTAACACATTTGAAAGGGAAAGGAAAAAAGACAAATCCTGTAGCAGGATTTGGCAGGTGATGCTGAATTGGTTAAAGGTTTAAGAGGTGGAGCAGTTGTAAAATCTGCTAGCAATTCATTTTTCTTATTTAATGCTACTGGTCAAATAGATGTGCCTGTACATCTTATGGTCCTAAACACATGAACAGAGTGACTTTTCTTTCACTGCCAGGCACTTATATGTAAACATTTGAATCACTTCAAAACCTGTAGTTTGATTAATTACTTAGGGATGCCAAAATGATCTCCTTGTGGTCCCTTTCTTACTTTGTGTGTGTGTCACATGTACATGGACTAAAGTTGGTAGGACCCTCTCCTGAGTTCCTGTGAAGAAGGGAGAAGTTCAAAGGGTATTTAAGGGTGTAGCATCTACAAGAAGAAATACCAGCTTTTGCTGAGTCATTGAGGCTTAAGATATGGTGCTGTCTTCAGGTAAAAGAAGGAAGTGAGGCTTATTGATGGAAAAAGAGAACTGGTGCCTGTCTTCTTGCTTTTCTTCAGCATGTAAAAAAGAATACCACCTGAAGCAATTAGAAAAGTGCAGAAGGGGCTTTCTGAAACTTTGGGGCAGCCCTACGCCATCTTTTGGGACTGATGGGGACTGACCCATGTTTACCAAGTTTATCTTCTCTTAAAGAGAGAAGGGATGCTTACCTGTACCTACCTGTCCTTCCAGAGTGTCAGGGTTGGTAGGCGAAGTGACAGGCACATATCGTTTAGTCATGTCATTGCGAACCATGATAGTGCATCAGCATTTTTAATTTTTTGGTTTTTTGTTCATCAGCTTTTTTAAAAACACCATCAGCATTTTAACCCTCTGTCTGCATGCTCACCAAGCATATTTGGTCTGAAATGACTTGGCTGCCTCCAGACATCTGGAGTTTTATCAGTTTACCAGTTTAAAGCACATCTGGAACTGTCTCACTTTGTCTGCACATTGGATCGGGTTTTAACATTTCCGCAGCAGTAGAGTGACGTTAACAGCTGCGAGATTTTTCTTTCCACGTGATCTAAGCCTCCCAAATAGTATAATGTAAAGTTTTTCCAGGTTCTGACAGCTCATGCTGAACTCTCACTGTACTTCTGATACAGTAAGATCTGCAATTGTGAACTAGCAAGATATTGTGCCAGAATAGTTAATTTTAGTGGAATAACGATAACCCGGTAAATCACGTTTATATTCTGGGACTGCATTGGGAGCACCATGATCATATCTGGCAAATCAAGTCCAATTATGAAATAATTATGGGTTTTTGACTCTGTTCTAGATCTAGCCTTAGATGTGTTCTGAATATTAGGGCACTCCGGATGTGAGCTATTCCAATAATAGCCCTGTTAGTGGCAACTGACTAAATGACTCATAAAAATCATTTAACAGTAACTCATAAGCCCATAAACAATAGTTTCCTTTCTAGTTGCTATTGAGCTACATAAATTGGCTATATATAAATACAGTAGTTGCCTCATATTTGCAAGGATTAAAATAGTAAATACCCTGAAATCCACAGGTACGAGAGGAGTTAGAAAATATCACTTCTCAATTCCTTCTCTGCCAAAAGGTCCCTAGCAAGACCATTTTGGGGGGCTTGCAAATGTGGGCACTATTTTGTACTGCAAATAGCAAAGGAGGCTATTTCTCATAAATATGCAAATCTTACAAGTCATGAACTAGCAAATATGAGGAAAGGGGAACAATTACTGTATATGTTGGTGAACTGTAGTTGTGAGCCAAACTTCCTATTTGAATACAGTTCTGAGACACAGAAAAATCTAGATGTCTCCTGATTTTAAGAACTATTATCAGACTGCAGTTCTTCCTGGTAAAGGCTTTGGCCTAGTTCTGACTAAGCTATCCAGCAGCTGTAGTCCAGTGACAGACATTCTCTTCTAAGGAGTAACTGAAGGCAGAGTTGACTTGTCTGCTAAGCGGCTGGTGTCTGTCCAGGAGGTTTTTAGTGATGAGATTAGAGAGATCTCCTGATCCCCTAGGTAGGTGGTAGATGCTATATTTAGAAGGAGAGTTGTGCAAGTATCCAGCTGAAGACCTCATGTGCCCTGGATGCTTCACACCTTTTTGGCCCAGGTCATAGTCAGGTAGTTGGCTTAGCATTGTTTATATTAGATAAGGAGCTCTGCACGTTGAATAGATAACAGGAAAATCGCTGGGAGTTCCTGCTGGTCAGTGCACCTCTGAAAGGGCAGTAGGGTAGGATTGCAATTTGACCACTGCTGAAATGATGATGATGATGATGAGAATGTGAATACTACCTAGCCTGCTGGTGAAATTTCTACAGCAGTAAGATCCAGGTTTGAGAATTCCAACCAGTGAGCCAGCTTGGTCTTGTGGTTAGCGTGCTGGATTCATATCGTAGTCACAGGGTTTGATTGTACACTCCTCCATGAAGCCAGCTGGGTGACCTTGGGCTAGTCACAGCTCTCTTTCTGAGCTCTCACAGCCCCACCTACCTCACAGGGTGTTCTGCTGTGGGGAGAAGAATAGAAAGCTTTGTCAGCCACTTTGAGTCCCCTTAAATGGGTGAGAAAAGAAGGCTGTAAAAGCCAACTCTTCCTCCTCCTCCTCCATAATGCAACACCCTGTCTGTGGGCTACAGATATTCTCTTATAGCAAAGAAAAAAAAATGTGAATTTGGGGTGTAATGGGAGTTCGTGTAGACCTGTATGTAGGTATTTGGCAATTCACAGCAAGGCAGAAAGGGCAACCCTGAATGGACAGAGGATAGAACAAGTATCTGACATTATTCATCCCTACCAGTGCCTTTAAATGTGGGTCAAAATAAAAATAAAAAGGGTAGAAAGAAGACAAACAAGGTGGATCAGAACTGGTGACCTCAACAGCGGCATCTTTCTGCTACCCATTTCCTGTGTCGTATCAGGAAGCAGAAGGGAGGCTCAACATGATCCTCTCTCATGCCATGCCATGCTCCTGTCTTTGCTGAGAGAAGGTGGCTGCAACACAAGAGCAGATCACCCCAAGCCTTCCCTTGGTTCCCTGGTACTGTGCACAAATGGGGAACAAAAGGGGGGCAGTTAGATGGGGAGGAGAAACCAAATGCCTCCACATACCTAGCAGAGTCATTTTCTGTCCAGGAACCAAAGAGACCTTTTCTGTGACCTCTCTCTTTTATATGTCAGTCATTTGTCTTTCACACATATGCAAGACACAGCCTGTTTGTGTTTAATTGTGTGGTCCCTGACAAATGCCTTAGGGTGCACGCCCCGTCCACAGACAGTACTTTTGTAGTAATTGTATACTTTGTTGTTTTGCTAAATTGAAAAATAGAATATCCAGGAGGAATACTGGTTTTGTATCTAAAACTATGATCATCCATGTGGGACTCTGATGCCATTTATCCAGAGGATAACACAGCCGGTGTGTTGTGTAACAGATGCACCTCCCTGTGAAGTAATACAGGGAAAGCAGGAGTCACTCATACTTTTATTATTGAAAGATTAGGGCGGGCTTGGCCTCCCCTGATAGATCCATTAGTGGCACAATAATAGAAGGAGGGCCGTTTTAATCCTTTGGGGCAGATTGGGTCTGGCAGAATAGTCATAGTGAAGGCTAGATGAAACACAAGATCTCACTTGGGTTTAGCATGAAAGGAGTGCTGTTTCAGCTGACAGCAATAGCATGCCTTTGGGTGGAGCTGCTGTTAGGGCTGCAGAGATGGATTCTGTTTGAATGGCTGGTGGGGAAAGTTTTGCTAGGGAACAATGGTAATGCCAGAGGATTGTTTCAAGAATATGAACTTCAGAATTTCTGCATGCAAAGGCTTGATGTTCATGGAAGTGCCTCCAGGCCTGTTGACTGAGCATCTTTTTCTCACTGCTGAACCAATTGCAGCTAGAAGTTAGAGGGGAACTTGCAGGTCCGAGGATACTGTCTTCAGGTGTGCAAGCGCTGTTTGATTTGTGAATTTCTATGCCGTCTTTCACCAAAAGGTCCCAGGGTGTGTGTCACAATAAGAGAAAGATAAAATATACAAAGCACTCCTAAGCATATTTAAAACATAACCCTCCCTCCCATGCTCGCTGACGAGACCACACCCAGAAGAAGCTAAGCATCAAATCCTGGGTGAAGGGGTATGTTTTTAAAAGGCATTGAAAACCATGTAATGAAGCGCCCAGTGAACCTCCAGAGGAAGGCTGTTCCAGAGTCTGGGAGCCACCACAGAAAAGGCCCTCTTGCATATCACTACCCCTTGTACCTCTGAAAGAGGAGGAACTACAAGAAGGCTTCTCCTTGAGAGCTCAATACCTGGAAAAAGATACTCCTTGAGCTAACCAGGGCCTAAGATGTTTAGGGCAGTGATGGTGAACCTTTTGAGCTCAGTGTGTCAAAATTTGCAAGAAAACCTAGCTTAACTCGGGTGCTGTGTCACATCTAGAAATATCCATAATTTTGTGATATTTGTAGCTCTAGTAAAAAAGTTATATTTTTGATATATGTATTTTATTAAAAGCAAAAACAAATAATTCTTTACATTTGCTAAATCTTCAATTGAAAGTTAGTATTCCATACACTTCAAGAACAAGCAAGTACTACACGCCCAGGTGCCAGGGTGACCATGTATGTCACCCTAAAGGGCTTGGCGTGTCACCTGTGACACGCGTGTCATAGGTTGGCCATCACCAGTTTAGGGCCTTGTATGATAACATCAGCACTGAATTGGGCTCAGAAGCAAATAGGCAACTATCGAAGATGCTACATTTGGGCGAACAACAAGGTACAACTGTTATAAGTAACTCAGTAATAAATCTGTAGTTCCTTTGCTTTTTGCCAAGGTTTACACCATCACTGGCTAATGTGTGGCCCAACAAATATTGCCGAACTGCAGCTTGCAGCATCTTCAGCCATTCTAGTCAATGGGACTAGAGTGGTTCAGCAACAACTAGGGCCACACATTTAGCCACTTCAGAGTTGAGCAAATGATCATGCAAAAAAGGTGGGTTTTTAAGGAAGGATTTGAAAGAAAAGGAGGTTTCAGCTTCTGTCTTTAACATGAATCCAGTAAAATGCAGGATACTCTGCTGACAATATTTCCAGCCCCAAGAGTTCTGCCTTTTAGTTGCATGGTTCCCTACTCTTAGCACAACCAAATGATTGTCTGCAGCCCCTCCCTGCCTAGAAATATCTCCCCCTCTCTTCAAGGGCTGATCTGAGAAGTATCTCTCATTGTTAACCACCCTCTGTCCTTGAATGCCTCAGTCAGCCTTGGTGCAACAGCATCAGGTCATGCTCCGCTTCGCCTCGTCCTTCAATCAGAAGGCCGTTCTGCTGAGCAATGAGAGAGCTGGTCTGCTGCCAGCCTCCAGTTGCCTGGTGGTGTGAGAAGCTGGGCTGATCGCCCACAGGTGTGGGTGCTGGCTAGGCTAATGCTGCATGACTCAGCGTGTTTGTAATGAGGACGTTTCTGCTCCAGTGGCAACATACAGCAGTGCTCCCTCTTATCCAGCAGAGGCGCCTGCTGAGGCCCTTTGTGCAGTGTGCAACTGCCAGGCACAGGGGAAATGCAAGCTGAAAGAAGGACCTATACCAAGGAGACTTGTGTAACCGGGTGCAGCTCCTACTCAGCATGAGTAAGCTAATCTGTTTAATCCTCATTTAGATGAAGAAGAATGCAGAAGTCGTAAAGGATGTGCATGAATATTTGTAACATTAGTACGAATTTGGACATCCCATACATGAATAGAATGTTACGACATTCGTTCATCAACATTCATACGAATACAAATGTTTCAGACACTCATATGAATGCAACAGATCCAGATTGCATTCGACATGGATCGAGAGTTGGACTTGTTACTTTTGGAGCACGGATTTGTTACGTGATGCGTATTCATTTGTATTAGATACATATTTGTTCACATTGGATATCTGTACGAATCTGAATGAATACATTCGTATTGAATAGAATCCTACCACATTCAAAGGGTATGTATTCAAACGAGTACGCATTTTCTAACATTCGATTTGTTTTGAATCCAATGTCAAAAAACCCATTGGTGCCCATCCCTAGTCGGAAAGAATCCTGAGTATGAGCTCTCCTACGTTTGCCCAATGTTCCTAACCTTCTGGGAGCGTGGTATAGAACCAGAGCCTCAGAAAAAGAGGCAAAAGCACATTTTCTTTCTTTATTTGTTTGTCCTGGAAAAGGAGAGCGGAATTAATTTTGTGGCATACTGTTAGCTTGTCAGGGTTATCGTTTAGCTTTTAGTGTTGGTATATCAGTGAGGATTGCTCAGTAAATGTGTTTGTCATACATTTGAGTTAATCCAGGGGTTGCATCTATGGGGCCTTCTGGAGTTTGAACTAAGGCTACTTCTTTTCTTTTCTTGTCTTCCACTTCCTACCACTCCACCACTGCCTTTTACTCTCAGAGGTTCTATGGAATCAAGTCCGAGATGAAATCAAAAGGAATATCTAGTTCTTTGGGTACAGAGACTGATGTTTTCTGTCACCTGAGTTCATAGGGCCTTTTTGCACTTACCAGCCTAGTATGGTACAACAGTGCCTTGGTAGGTAAAGTAGTAACAGGCAGCAGCAGTGGCCAGGACAGGGCAAAGCAGTTCACTATGGCAACAACTGAAGCAACATCTGGTGTACATTGTGACATTGCTTTGGTGATCTGGGTGCTGTGTATGAATGCAGCTGCACAGTTGCACCGCCGCACCCACCCAGATGAGGGTGTAGGCGCTGTTGTCCGGGTGACAGCTAGTCTCTCCTGGTCCAGCTGTGGACTACCTTTTAGCAGTCCACAGTTGGGTTATTCCAGAAAGGGTTAGCCAACTCCAGGGCGGTGATGGGCAGAGGGCAGATGGACCTGTCTAGTGAGCAGACTGGTGCTCACTAATAGGTAAATGCAAAAAGCCCTATAGTTTTTGCCTTTAAGCACAGACACTTTATCTTTGCTAAATCACTAACATGGCTTTTTTTCTGTCTCCTGTCTGTAGGGTGATCTAGCCAAAAAGAAAATTTATCCAACAATCTGGTGAGTCCTGTTTGATGCCCACAGAACTTCCTCTCTCTTTTCTGCCTATTGCGTTATGACTGTTTGTTTCTCTGTGTAGGTGGCTGTATCGCGATGGCCTGCTTCCAGATGACACTTATGTGGTTGGTTATGCCCGGTCCCAGCTCACAGTTGCTGACATCCGCAAGCAGAGCGAGCCGCATCTCAAGGTATGGTTCTTCTTTCTAATTTCAGCTGCTCACAGCTCCCTTAGAGCTTTGCTTGAGCTTGTCACAATCGCCACTAGAGGAATACCTGGTAAGCTGGTTCCCACTGCTTGGGGTACCTTCTGTAGCAACACGTAAGCACATTTGAACACGCACAGTGGCACTGCTCTTGCAGTGTAATGGGTCTTTACCTTATTTCAGGCCAGTCCCGAAGAACAACAGAAATTAGATGCTTTCTTTGCCCGCAACTCTTACGTCTCAGGAAAATATGATGAGAAGACTTCCTTTGAAAAGCTCAACAAACACCTGAATTCCCTTCACAATGGTGAGAAGGCGAACCGTCTCTTCTACCTGGCGCTGCCACCGAGCGTTTATGAACATGTCACTGGCAACATCCGGGCGACCTGCATGAGCACTGTGTAAGATTTGGGGCCTGGCAGAAGGAGGGGAACTAGTAGAATAATGTCAGGTTCTTAAATGTATTTATGTTAAAACAATAAAAGCATATATTAAAACAATAGTGTTTGCAGGTGGGAAGGGAAAGTGTGTCCCCATTTAACTGAAGGCCAGAGCAAAGAGGTGTGTCTTCACCGCCCTCCCAAACATATACAGTGAGGGAGCCTGATGCACCTCAAGGCGGAGACTATTCCGTTGCCTGGGGGCCATCATTGAGAAGGCTCTCTCCCAGATGCCCACCAGTTTTGCTGCTGAGGATGGTGGGACAACCAGGAGGGCCTCCCCTCTAGATTTTAAGGCATGGGCAGGTCGATATGGGAGGAGGCGTTCCTTTAGATACCATGCTCTTCATAAGAAGGCAGAGGAATTCACTATAAGGAGAAAGTGTGTGATCCTTCCTTGGAGGTGAGTCTTCTAATCACTTTCTGGTGGCCAACAACCCTCTTACTTTTATTTTGGGAGAAAGGAAAGCTCTTGAATGCTTTTTTGAACCTATCAGCTGAAAAGGAACAAAGATAAGAAAAGGTAGAACAAATAAGTGAAAGGATAAAGAAAGAGGAGTGGTAAATTTTGTGTGCCTTAAATGGCAGCAGTAGGCTGTAAAGAATGGTTCGGAAGTCTCCATAGTTTCCAAACAAATGCCTGATGGAAGTTCTTATCAAGGAATTAAGGCTTAGGCTGTGTTCAGACAGAACAAAAGGGACTCCTCAGAGGCACCGTAGGGCGACAGGGTGTGGCCCTTGTGTTCCCAGCCCTTCTGTAATCCACCTTTTCTAGCACAAAATGTTGAGGGGGGAGGTAGGGGCAGACTGGTGTGTGAGCAATCCCACCTCCAAGCCTTACCTGAGCCACCTCAGAGGTGCTTCTTTCTGCTGTTTGACCATGGGGAGACTTGAGTTCTGATCCCTTGTGCTTACGGGCAAGATGTGAACCCACTATTGCCTCTCTTTAATTCTGTGAAGCACAGACCACCTACGAGGGCCAGCTTCAATATTTTTTCAATGGGAAGCGATATATAAGCATTTAAAGTAATAAGTTTTCTTGTTTGGGGCTGTTTGGGTTCCTGGTGCACAGAATGCGATCATAGGCCTAAAGAACCTTATGCCTCATTTTCCTTTTCACAGTGCTTCCCCTCCTGTGACATAAGGCAGGAACAAGATGCACTAATCTTTGATTCTCAACTACATGCATTTATTTATTGGACCTATATATTGCAGATCTTGTAAAAACTATGCGGTTTACAAGGTATTGTCATGTAGGTGCTCCGTGCTGCTAGTGTAAAACAATTCAGAATTAATTTGGCTCTGAACTGTGTCTGTATTTTATTTTATTTGGTATTTTTGTGCTGCCATGACCTCAGGACAGTTCATAAAGATAATAAAATGAACAAACAACAAAAGGAAACAAAAAAGGAAACTCTAAAAAATACCATAAAAACAGTTAAAATTAATTCACAAGTAACAGTAGTCTTGCTCGCCCAATGCCTGTATTGAAAGGTTAATATTTTAATAAATGTTTTACTATATATTTGATTTTAAATGTTGTTACCCATGAGAACTTTGGGTATTGGGTGGGATAGAAATGCGAATGAATGAATGAATGAATGTGGAAGGATAGTTACATGCTCCAAGAAGCTATTTAGTATGGATTTGCACCCTGCAAAAGGATAGCTGTATCTTCTGTGAAGAGAGTACACTTTACCATTGTTTACTGTACTACTTTATGGAAATAGACTTCATCTGAATGCTTGTGGGACTTCAGGATATGTGCAACCTTAATTAGGTAATGCTTTTCCTACTGTATCTTCGCCTGTTTCAAACACCCACCAATGAAATTCTCATCTTTGCTTCCCTTCTCCCCGACTCTCCAGTGGTTGGAATCGCATCATTGTGGAGAAACCCTTTGGGAAGGACTTGGAGAGCTCAAACAAACTGTCCAATCACATCTCAGCACTTTTCAGTGAAGACCAGATCTACCGCATTGACCACTACCTGGGCAAGGAGATGGTGCAGAACCTCATGGTGCTCAGGTAAAGTAGGACCTTGAATATGGAATGATGTGGGATCTGCGTAGATAGGCCACAGATACCTCGGCTGAAGCCTGCCCTTTTCACTGGCTAATCAGCAGACAGATCTAGATTAGATAGTCTCTGTGTGAGTCAGAACTGTTTCTAGACTTCATGTCGATTAAGTGTATCTGAGGCAGGGTGTAGTCTCACAGCGTGGAGTCAAGTAATAAAAGGGTGGCAGTTTTCTACTCTGTGGCCCAGCTGAGGCACTTCTGCCTTGAAACTTTGACTCAAACCAATTCTCATTTCCTTTACAGATTTGGGAACAGGATCTTTGGCCCCATCTGGAACCGTGACAACATAGCCTGTGTGATCCTGACCTTCAAAGAACCTTTTGGCACTGAGGGCCGGGGTGGCTACTTTGATGAGTTTGGCATTATTCGGTGAGAGGGAGCAGGCCACCTCCTTTGGACTTAAGCTGTTAGAAGTTTTAACACTTTGCTATTCCATCTGGAATGTACCCTTTCAGACTGCTGGTGGGAGAATTGCACAGCCAGTTCTTCGGCATTGAAATGAGCATCCTGCACTAAGAAAACAGTAAATCCACAGACCTGTGCGCCATACAGTGTGTTTATTTATATAGCAGTTTTTTATGCTTTCCTTGCAGATGGATACAATCTTGCATTTTCCACTTGAGGCTGCCTTAAGCCTTTAGTAGTAGGTCCACTACTATTTTCCATCTATGTATGAAATAGGCTGAATGGCACAGAAAAGCAATGGAGAGTTTATTGCTTTTGTAATTACCTGGAAAGTGTTTTAAGACTCTGGTCACCTTTTCACCAGACTTTTCCCCTTTTCACAAAAACTGAATTGGCTGCTTTACTTTCATGGTCAAATACCACCCCCATCCAAAAAAACCCTATACCTGGATTTGTATTTAAAAGAGGGTGTGTCAGGAGGGTGTGTCTTTGCGTAGTTTTATTCTGAATGATGCTAGGAGTCGTACTTATCTTATCTAGCTAAAGTTACAAAGCAATGCAAGTACTGGGGACATTTGTGGGTAAGGTGCTTGGGACCTCTAGTGTTTTTTTGGAGGGAATTTGCAGATGGGAAAAGGCTTAAGTGTTCATCTGCTGTTTTAATTCTGACATTTGAAATGCCCAGGAAACCTCCATCTAATCTCATAACCTAATTCAGTTTTTCTGTCCTCTTCCACATTTCTGGTGGAGGAGGAATTGTTCTATCAAGGGAAGGGGAGATACGCCAAATATAACCATCTCCCTTTCTGACCCATCCTTCAAAGCCTGGGTGTGCAAGTCAGTGCAAACGTGACTGCTTCGATAAATCTGTTATTGAATGCCAGATCAGTTCAGAATAAGACAATCTGTTGCTCGTGTTTCTGGGTATGTGAACTAGGAGCGCCTATATTCTTGTGGGGGTGCAATTTGCCCATCTCAGCTAAAGCAACTCTTACTTAAGTAATTAGGCCAAAGGATACATTCCTGGGTCACTGTAACTTTCCTAATATCTCTCTCAAGGAAGTCATAACATCCACATATCATTTGTATAACATCCACTGTGTATGCATAAATAATGTACAGTACTCAAGGATAGTAACATCTTATCCGGTTATGCCAAATATGGGCACCCTGGGGGGAAATTTCCATTGAGAAATGTATTCTGTAACTGGGCATAAAAAGCCCCTAAAATAAATCTTCAGTAAAGAACTCTCTTTTCACTTGGCAGCCATTCTGCGTGTGAGTCCCAATTCATTACTACATATTCTCAATGATTTGTCTTCCAGGCTATTCAGAAAACTGCCAACCTAGATTAGTAGGGTGGAGTAGGGTTGTTGCCATAATTCTCAGAAAGTCCACCCTGCTCGCCAGGTGTTTGATAGCTGGGGGCTGAACTGTTGGGACAGAATAGGAATCCTGCTAGTTTATCACCTGCATTGTTGTTTGACAACTTCCCTGCCTGAACTGGTTGAGGCCATATTGAAGGTGGTGGTGCTGTCCCCAACTTAGGTAGAAGCTGGCAATGACCCAGTTCAGGACTTAATGGCTGAATGACTTTGGGGCTGTTGCAATACATCTTTGACCTGACTCATATTGTAGGACATATCCTTAACTTAGTTTTTGCATCTGAAGGATTGAATGGTTCTCCATTGATAGGTGGTCTCAGAATGAGTCCACTGGCATGGACAGACCACTTTCTGGTGAGATTTGGCCTTCCTTACTCTTGGGATGGAAATCCTTTGGTATGGTTTGACCGTGGTGACTTATGGATCTTTCACAGTCCTAAATGCCCTAGGGGAGTTCCTGATTAATTTGCACAGCTGAGAGTCTTGTTACATCCTGGAAGCAGGAAGTGGCAAGAGCTTTTAACGTGATAGTGCCCTAGTTTCCTTGATATTCCAGTGAAGCAAGTAGACCTTCTTGGTTTACAGCTGACCTGCATTCAGATTATTGTTTGATATGAGCATGTGTTGAGTGATCCTGCTATAATTTGTGGTTTTATCTGGGCTTTGTAGAATATTCATTTCCTGTTTTTTCTTGTTTTTGTAAACTGTTTGGGGGCATGTGTAGGATAATATATAATGCACTGAATGGGGACATGCAAGGAAACCAAGGTGGTGGGCTGTTAGGGGCCACTGGGAGCTGGAATAGAAGGTTAGAGTACAGGGGTTAGAAAGAACCGAGTAGGCATGACCATTAGTTTGGGAATACTTATGTAGCTAATGCAAATTCCTTTTGCCAATGTTGCAGGGACGTAATGCAGAATCACCTCCTTCAAATGCTGTGCCTAGTAGCCATGGAGAAACCAACCTCTACCAATTCCAATGACGTGCGTGATGAGAAGGTATGAGTGAAGGCTGTATAGTGCCTGAATTTTTGGCCTGGAACCCATTCTCAGCTGCCATTCCAACTTGGATGTCAGTGGAGTTGTTGTGGCAAATGTTCTTCCTCCACTAATCCTGGTGGGTGAAAAGCTCAAACTCTGTCCACAACTGTCTTATAGGTGAAGGTTCTAAAGTGTATCTCAGAGGTGGATCCAGCAAATGTGGTTCTTGGTCAGTATGTAGGAGATCCAAATGGCAAAGGGGAGGCACAGAAGGGCTATTTAGATGATCCCACAGTCCCAGCCGGCTCAACCACACCTACCTTTGCTGCTGCTGTGCTCTACGTGGACAATGAAAGATGGGATGGTGAGTATTGCCAAGCTGGTGAAGAATGAAGAGTATCCAGCTGTGTTACAAGAAACGACCTAGACCTCTTTGACTACAAGTTCTTTTCCCTTTCTAATCCTTGCCTTCTAGGAGTGCCATTCATCTTGCGCTGTGGCAAGGCTCTAAATGAGCGCAAGGCTGAGGTGCGGTTGCAGTTCCGTGAAGTGCCAGGTGACATCTTCCAGCGCCAGTGTAAGCGCAATGAACTGGTGATCCGTGTGCAGCCGAACGAGGCTGTCTACACCAAGATGATGACCAAAAAACCCGGCATGTTCTTCAACCCAGAAGAATCAGAGCTTGATCTCACCTATGGCAACCGTTACAAGGTAACAATTCCTGTGACAAAGGCTGCCCTTTTTTCCCCACTAACAAGAGTTGGGTGATAAAGCAGTGCAGTTTGGCAGATCTGAAGCCTAAGGGACACAGGCCATGCCTCCATGTGGTATTCAGAACACCCTTGAGGAACACCTGAGTCAGCTAAGGCCTATTCACACTAGGCCTCTTGAAGGTGATTTGAACAGCCCCAGGACAGAGCATTCGCTCTGCTGGGCTGGTGGTTCCGTTTGGAGCCATTCCAGCCCATCCCAGGGTGGCCTAATTGCTTTCTGGGTGTAGAGCACGAAATTCCCAGCCATCCCACACACTCCCTCCAGGACAGCTGTGGGCCCTGCGCCCCAGCTGCCACCATTGGGCCAAAATTGGCCTAACAGGTGGCAGGCCCATTCAATCAACCTACCTTGCCAGGCCTGGGGTCCTCCTTGCGTGGCCTGGAAAGTGATCTGCTGCGCTCTCTGCAGGCGCATGCCCCAATAGGCCGACCCCACACGGACCCATCAGGTCAGCGTGGGGCCGAGCTACTGGAGTGCGCACGTACCTGCTCAGAGAGTGGCACATTGCTCTCCAGGCTGCACAAAGAAGATCCCGGGCCCAACAAAGTAAGGAGCCATTGCGCATGTTGGTGTGGTGATGTGAACCTCTGGGCGCGATTGGCACATAGGGGTTCACTGCCACCTGCTGAAGTCCAGTTGGGACTGCAGCAGTCAGTGGAATACCAGGACACCCCCGGTTCGGTCTCGCCTCACCCCTTTCGAGGGCAGGGTAAGACCGGGCTGACGGTGTCTTCAGCTGGGGCAACGTGCTGCTCCATGTGCAAGCGTGTGTGCTGGGAGACAGATCCTATGCTGGCAAGTGCATTGGGCCAGAAGTGTGCGCGGTAGTAGACGAGCCCCACGCTGTTTGTAGGCCCCATCTACTGTCCAGAGCATCACATCACCCCAGCTGGGCGCGCGACCACCTCATTAGACTAGAGGGTCTGACAAGGTAAGTCATTGTGTGGCTGGGGGAAGGGCACCTATGGGCCCCCCAGCAGTTGTCAGTGTGTTGGGGTGGATTTTTGGCCTCCATGGGGCATAGTCGTCTCAAACAAGACAGCTGTGCCCCATGGACGCCCCCTGGGACCACCCCTCATCTAGGGTCACAGGCCTCTGTGGGGACACGCTTGCATGACTTACCTGGTCGCCGTTGGGGTCCAGGCTGGGAAGCTCAGGGGCAGGGCTTGCTGGTCTGGACGGTGGTGTCCTGCGTCTGTGCGTGCTGCTGACCAAGCACAGGTCATGGCATGTGCAAATGCAGGACACCGCTGACCAGAACAGCAAGTCCCGCCCCCGGGCTTCCCAATCTGGATCCCCGCAGTGACCAGGGTAAGTCGCTTGCTTGCTTAGGTCTGGGGAGATGTGTAGCCCTGGGTGGGGGGTAGTCCCAGGGAGTGTCCAAGGGGTGCAGTTGCCTCGACTGAGGTGACTGGGCCCCTTGGAGGCTGAATGCCGGCCAGATCCTGGCTGCCTGCTTTTGGGTTAATTTCGATCCAAGGGCAGCAGCCAAGGATGGGGGCTCTGCCCCGCGTGTCCGCCTTTTCGGGCTAGGCCAGGCGGGGATGGATTTCCCATTCACACCTAGGCAGGTAAGGATGCATTCCCACATGTCCCTTACCTGCCTAGGTGTGGATGGGGAATCCGTCCCCGCGTGGCCTAGCCTTCTTGCTCTACAGCCTTTTGGCTGTAGTGCGGATAGGCCTCTAGTCTCCACTGCTTCCTCCTCACAAGAGAGGCTAAAGAGAGTGTGAAGGAACCTGAGAGCCTCAAAGGCACAAAATCTATTTATGTACAGAGACCAAATCTCAAATTCTTACTTCATGCATTAAACCGGGCCCTTGCAGCAAAATATGCCATGTTCCTGCAAGAGTCTGCTGGTCTGTGCACAGAAAGTGCTCTCTGTGGGCAAGCACAGACCTGACAACAGTCTTGACCAGCAGCAGATGACCAATTGAACTGCTTGCTAAGAGCATGAGGGAGGCCTGAGGCCCAAACTCCAGGTGCCATCCACTGTCAGAATGAAGACAATGCCATAGTTGACATATTCTATTCTGGCTGTGTTCTGAATACTGAAACATATTGCTCCCACATTTTAGATGTGACTTCTTAGCAGCTACTATCTGAAGCCAATTTACCCATGACATTCTAGTCCTTATGAAATGGGCATGCATCTATAATCAGAATCTCCCATTCCTGAGCTTCTCAGTATTGCAATGTTTTATTCTGAACCAGTATTTCATTCCCAACACCTTGTGCCCTTTATATACCATGATACAAATTACATTTTGCTTCTAACATTCCATTGGACTTTTCCCAGGACGTGAAACTCCCAGATGCTTACGAACGTCTCATCTTGGATGTTTTCTGTGGAAGTCAGATGCATTTTGTGCGCAGGTATGGGCTGGGATTGAACAGGACCGTGGATCAGGACAGCCCTGGGCAGCAGTGGTCTAAGTAGCATGGTGCTGACCCTGAAGGGTCACTGAGGCGCAGGTGTGAAGCTGGAGAGAATTATCTCTCAGTGATATTCTTGGACTACAGAATAGCAAAGTTTGCTTCGGGAGAGTTTAAGGTGTCATATCCTTTCATGCTGTGCCCTATAATTCTTTTATGGAATTATTTCTGCATTTTCTTCTAGTCAGTGTAGTTCTCAGCCTCCATGGACCTATTTTGGCTTCTTTGTGACTAATGCACACAATGTTTCATACTGTACTAAAAGATATAGCTGGGGATGCTTGTTGCATTTTCACATATTTTATTTATTTAGAAAATATTTATTCGACCCTTCACCAAATGGTCCCAGGGTGGGTTACAATGAGATTAAAACGTATCAAAATTCTAAAGTTATTACATTACTTTAAAAAGATTCACCATGTCAACAAGGTGTTACACCTGAATTTTTAAAAATCTTTAAATTATCACTGCATTTGGGACACCATGCCCTGCCGCCTCAGCTCTTTCTTAGTCACATTCTTTAAGCCAAGCGTAATGGTGTCTTTTCTGTCACCAGTGATGAGCTGCAGGAAGCCTGGCGTATTTTCACTCCTCTTTTGCACAAGATTGAGGCAGAGAAAACCAAACCAATTTCCTATCGCTATGGCAGGTAAGACTGGGAGGGCTGTGGGTGGGAGGGCTTGAAAGCTGCCTAGTGGTGGGAATATAGTAATACAGTCTTTGAAGAGCAACCTGTAGGGTGAACGCCACCACCACCTTCGGCCATTTTCCCAGTGAGAGATGCAGGAGCTCTTTCCCATTTGCCCACTTGTTAGCACATTGCTTTTCTCTGTGACACTGGACCTAACCTGAGGCCTTCTGACTGGTCCTTCCTGTTCTCCTTAGAAAATGAAAAACTGGGTTGGGAGCACACTTGTCATTCTAATTACAGCTGAGTAGATTCTCTGATCCCAAAAATGATGGGAATGCAAACTACAGCCTGTGAGAAGGTCGGGCCGGTCTGACCCGTCCACTTGAGGGTGACAATCCACGTCTGCTTCACTCAGTTGTCTTGAAGTCTTGAACGTTGCTGAGATGGTCTGTTGTCTAATCAGAAAGACAACTGCCATTCCAGCACATGTTTACAGGTCAAAAAGTGGTGTCCTTGAGTGATGATGCCAAGGAGATAGCAGAGAGGATCAATGTTCATACGATGCATATGCACAGGTTACTTAATTAAAAAAAGAAAAGAAGTTTCCTGGCCAATCCCAGACCACTTAGGATGTTTCTTAGTCTTTAGCTTGCTGGCAGCTAACTTGGGAGAACGCCCTAGGCAATTGCATCAATATTTCAGTGTGTCTGGACTTACTAAAGACCCTTTTATTTTCTAGCCGTGGCCCTGCGGAAGCTGATGAGCTGATGAAGAAAGTGGGGTTCCAGTATGAAGGCACATATCGCTGGGTTAATCCCCATAAACTCTGACCACTGCCAAGATGTTCTGCTTGAGTAGTGACTTTTGCTCTTTCCTGCAGAAGCTGAGCTGACCAGGCTAGGTGAGGGGCTTTCTCTGTCCTATTCCTCGTGTTAAAAAAAATGGTAGCTTGTCTTAGAAACACCAGCCAGGCATGGGCACTGGGGCACACATCGGACAGTGCCTATCCATTTCCTTGGACGCCACTATTTCTTTTTCTCTGTGGTTCATCATTATGGGCCTTGCCTTGGCTTTCGCCTCACCTCTTTCTACAACACTGGCAGCAGGTGGACTAGATGCCTCATCCCAGCCTCTGCCTCTCTCCAGAGCAAAACCTCTTGGGATGGGGGAGGTTTGCTAATGGTCTCCTTAACAACAACAGCACCCAACTGATTTCCCATCCATACATGCTGCTCTTGACAATTGCACTAGCTCCGCTTTGGCTGCATTACGACTTACATTCCTGCTCAGTCTGCTTCTGGATTTTTGTACATGAGGCTGTTACATAAATGGAAGTTATTACAAAAGGAGGAATTGGTGGTTTGTTTTTCTTTCGCATGTACAAAGCTCGTGCGGACCAGAACCTGTTTCTGCCTGTCTACAATGCAATCTGCACCCAAGGGGGCCAGGTTATCCCGGTAATCCTGGCATAAAGACAGAGAGGACAAAACAAAGGATTCTTATCTGCATAGCAGACATAGATTATATAGGCTGTTGTTTCCTAGCAACAGGAGTTGATAGTGATGGAGGTAGGTTAGTGTTAAGGAACAACTTCTTCAGCCAACAGTATTGCTCACTGGGAGTAAATGGGAACTGCTCAGGATGGTTGCCCAGATCCGAAGCTGCTCAGGTATCCGTAGGCCTTCCTTTAGCAGTGGCTGTGCACTACATTGCTGGTTCAGGCACCAAAGTGTTAGCTGAAGAACTTCCAGTGCCGGTTGCCTGTTCAATGCCACGGGCAAAGAGATGGATGAGCTGGCAATGCACTCTGTAGAGGATGAGGACAGAAAGAATTGTTATACAAGGCCTAGAAAAGGGTTCCCGGATCGCAGTAAAATGAGCTTCTGCTCAGAGGCATCCTTTTGTCCCCTTCCCTTTCAGCATCTTTGGTACCTCTGCCATCAGTATTTGCATTAGGCCATAGTTCTAGTTTGCTTCAGGCAACCCCTGGAACAAGCCTGTTGGCATCCTCTGCGCTTCCTGAATCTCAGGGCCTTTTTGCACCTACATGTCAGGCAGCCTACACGCCCTGGGATGCTTCACATGCACGCTGCAGGGCTGCCTCCGTCCCAGAGCGGCCCATGCCAGGCTGTTCCCATCCCCCAAAGCTGTGGTGCCATCGAACTGCTCCACAGCTTGACCAGGAAGGTCACCCCTGTGGGCAGCATTAGCACCACTTCTGGGTGCAAATCCTGCATGCAGGCAAAGTGGTGCAACTGCACAGTTGCGTGCCACTTCGTCATCACCATGACAACGGCCAGGCATATGGAAGAAGTTGTTGTGGCCATCACTATGGCACTCTGGACAGCCTGGACAGCTGTGGGTAAGTTTAAGTGCAAAAGGGCCCTCAGCTTCCCTGCCCCCCGCCCCCTTCCATTTCTATTGCTGTCCTGGGTTTTGCTGTTCCAAGGGAACTTAAAAGGAAATCACAGCCAGACCTCTTTCAAAAGCTTCTAGGTTTTACCTGCAACCAAAGGTTATGCACAAAATACATTCTGCATTTTGAAGCACATAATATCCTACCACCCAATCCACAAAGGAAATACCACATCAGGGGATTTTGTTATTTTTCAAATCCCCAAAATGTAAAAGACCACCAAACAAAAAGCAAACCTGAAACAGTAACCTGCAGAATTAAAGTGAAGGACCTCATTGGAAAAAAGCCACCTGATGGTAGCCTAGCAGTAATGATCACAAGCAAGTACTTTTTTCCTCTAAAATCTTTCCTGGCCCGTGCCTTCCAACTGGTTTGCAACTGCTTTTATAGCACCTTCTTGCTCCAGGTAGTAGCCCCAGTTCAGAAGAACAGGCAGCAACAGCTTCAACCTGACTTTCCTCATATACCTGAGCCAGGTGTCATTTGCCAGAATGACATGTCTTGCTCAGCAGGAGGACAATTAGAGGTATTTTTTTTCTACTGTCTCATTGCTCACATTGTGAAGGAGAAAAAGAGGCCAGCAAAATGATTCTTTTCGGGCTCAAAATAATTCTTTCAGGCTCAAAAGGGACTACAAATAGTTTTATTTTGTTTTGGGCTCAAAAACTTTTTCACATTTTTATTATGGATTGCTGTTGCTATACAACAGAGGAATCTTTACTCTAGTTGTTCAGAACACATACCTGATGCTGATGTCTGCATAGTTTAAGGTCTCACCATCACAGGTCCAGCAGCTTACAGGTGGTTCATCCTTACATATTCCCCCACAGAGGGCATTTGTTTTTTGGACAGGTGGCTCTTTCTTGCCATGGTCTTCCATTTTTGAGGGAATGAAACGAACAGCCCGAACTCGGTGCACACTCACAAAAGGCAGGTCAAACTAAGAAATAAATGTATGTTTTGTTGGTCAGGGACTTAAGGTCTCAGCCACTTGTGGCATAAAGCAGTCTTCATGCTAGCATGACTTTAATGTGAAAAATCACCTACATAATCCATTTAACCCAGCACTGTCTGCCAGCTATTGCTGAACAGAGGTCCTTTCATGCATCTATAGCTCCATCAGCCCAAGCCTGTACATGTGTGCAGATATCAAAATACAAACAAAAATATTTTTGCCATGCCCTGCTTTAGGAATAATAGGAAATAAATAGTCGAGAAGCCTTTGCGGTCCCAAGCAGGAAAACCTGGAGGATGTTTTCTATTAATAAAGATTGCTTCGGCCTCACTTAAAGAGCTACGTAGGACATTGCTCTGAACTTGAGGTTACCCTTTCCACTTTGCTAAGGAGAGGGTCTAAAAGCAGTGGTGTGTAAGCTGCTTTCTCATAGAGATTCTAAGAGTGGGCTGTGGATTCTGAGGTCCCCAATCCTTTAGGTCAGTGGTTCTCAACCTTCCTAATGTTGCGACCCCTTAATGGAGTT
>MTQE01002560.1:2579569-2592883 GCA_014337955.1 Aspidoscelis marmoratus
TTGTTTAATTGTTTTTCTTATGTCATATTGCTTTTAAAATCAATAAAAAATATATTTAAAAAAACACCTGAGAAACCTAACCTTATCTTGAAAGAGAAATATGCATTTTAATAATGATGCTTGATTGACTATGGAGAAAGAGAGGGCCAACCACCCATTTCAAATGGCTTAAAGAAAACAGATTTCCTGAAATGAAAAATTTTACTTTGTCAAATAAATTTGAGTATGATTTTGTTCCATGATATACTAATGTTGACTCCGGAATAAAAATTGGAAATAGTTTGGAAAATATAAAGCATTTTAGGAATTAGAAACATCTTAGCTACAGCTGTATGGCCAAGTAGGAAAAGATTATTATATTTCCATTCTTTAATCACACACGGGTAAAACTGAGAGAGAATAAATTAGGTGGAATAAAAATGATGAAGATATTGAAGAATCTGCCCAAACTCTAGCCCAATTAACTAAGTAAATATGAAGAAAAGGAATAGGAAATTTCATGGCAGATGGAACAGACATAATATACTGAGGTTTAACCGAGTCAAAAGCATACTTTTTCTTTTTAAGTAGATTAACCAGTGTTGTATATGGAGTTTCTTCCACTGACCTCTCTTAATCCAGATCTAAGATGATCCAGATCTAAGGAATGGGTCCTTCAATTAACCTGGATCTAATAGATCCAGATTAAGGGAAGTACCCTTAATTAAGGTGGTCTAGCGCTCAATAGCAATAGCGATGTCCAAAGAGAATAAACCAAGAGGCCATTTGCATGTATGGGTCAGAAATTTGCCTTTGTAGAATAAAATCAAACTGGCATGGACTAATTAGGGAAGTAATTATTAGTTTGAGACTATTTGGAATCAAAGAACTAATTTTTTTATAGTCTTGATTAAGGAGATTGGACGGTATGATTCTATGATCTCAGGGAGTTTATTAGGCTTCAGACAGGGAATTATCGGAAATTAACCCCAGGAATCAGGTATTCCCTCTCCCCCATTTATTATACAGGTGTGGAATCAAAATAGATTTGAATTTTTTATAAAATGAAGAGAAGCATCAGGTTCTGGGGTCTGGTCTTTTTTTGTTTTTCACTAATATTAGATAGTGAGGAAAACACTTCTGTAAAGAACTGTTCTAACAATGACCACTGGGAGGTGACAAAGGAAAGGGAATAGCTTTTCTTATTTTTTTAAGGTTATAAAAATGGAAAAACAGAATTATTGAACTTCTAATTGTAGAAACAACAACAACAAAATATTAAAAATGGACACCAGAAAGTAAACGGCAATGAAGCAAAAGGACCAGATGAGAGCTTCAGATGTGGACCACAACTCTGCAATTGTGTCTAAAATAGACAAACTCCAGAAGCATCTGGAAGCACAACTTCAAAAATAATTTCAGCTTCTAATTTCAGCTTTAAATCTCAAATTGGGGAAACCAACCAATAATTTCAGGAGAGCAAGCAAAGAATACAAAAACTAGAAATAAACTCACAGAAAGTGGAGGCCAAAGTGGATGCAGTACCTACCAAAGTGGCAGTACTCAGCAATACTTAATGCTCAAATAATAGCAGAATACTACACTACAAAAAATCATTTTTATGATTTAGAGGAATACCTATAGACAAAGATCAACAATATATGTAGTGTTCACTATGACAATCCATTAACTACTGGTCAGGGGTGTGTGATTGTCCTGAAAGAATTACCTCCCAAATTTCTGTAAAGATGATATAGGGTGTTTTCCCACTAGCACTAAGTACCCATTAGGGACCCATTAAGGAGCCATTAGACTCAGAGTAGGAAGACCCCATTTCCACTACAGACCCCATTAGAGCCACATTTGTTTCCACCTGTTCTAGGGAAATCCAGATCATATGGGTCCTTCAGGACCTATAATCTGGATTTCCTGTAGACTCCATTAAAGGGGTCTACAATGGGGTCTTCAGGCATCAAATCTGGATTATACAGAGCCTATTTCCACCACAATCAGGCAATGGAATCTAGCGGGGGCTCGGGAAGGTGCATCCACGGGGGGGGGGGTGCCCCAAAACCCAAGGCTTCGAAGCCTGTGCACAATCTCCGAAGCTTGCTCCAAAGAATAGCACAGGCTCTGAAGAGGACCACATGCGAGAGCAATGCCAATCCGATGGACATTTGTCAAAGGCTCCGGAGAATCTTCAAAGTTTGCGGCAGATCGCTCCAGAGATTTTCTGGAGCCGCTCTGGAGCATCTTCGAAGAATCTCTGTAGTGTCTTGTAGTAATCGCAAAGGTTTGCATGGGTTTTCTCCTGGCTTCAGCCTGCCATTCATCAAGCCTCAGAGTAAAAGGAATTGCCCTGTCTCTGCAAGCTTGCAGTGCACACTCAACACCAGCAGGGGCTGGACTCATAGCCTAAGGGCTTAATGGACGCTAGCCATGTGCTGCCCGCAGAAAACAGACCTTCTCTTCCTGTCTGCCACAGGATGTGACATAAGAAGGCGTCTGACCTGCTCAGCTGATGCACTCCACCTATCAGCTCCCAGGATTTTCTCCTGAGGTCACTTCCTTCCCTGCCCCTCTGTGGCGGGTTATTTAAAGCCCTGCACAGGAATAAACGCTCTCTCTTCCAGCTGATCTCTGCGTCCTGCCTCTTCTCTCTCCCTCCCCATTTTCTAGCTCTCAGGGTCAGGCCAAACAAAAGGGGCCTGACCCCTGGTTACCCGGGCCAGTCAGGTAACTGGAATTCTTTCGTAACATCTGGCGTTCAGGAGCTGCAGCAAGCTGCTGTTGTTCCCCATTCCCCGGAGCCCTCGCATTTCGTGGCGTAAGCCGGATACGCCACAGTGTCTCCGGAGATTGCACCCCCTGCCCCCCAAAAAACCTGTGGCGACAGGCGGGCCCCATGTGTGTTGATTTGAATTAGGCACTTGGGTGCTCTGGTGTTTCCACTGCAAGCAAGCTAGCAGCCATTGCTATTGAGTGCTAGACCACCCATGGAAATGCATTGGGTACTTACCTTAATCTGGATCTACTAGATCCAGGTTAATTGAAGGACCCATTCCTTAGATCCAGATCATCTTAGATCCAGATTAAGGGAGAAACTCTATATACAACATTGGTTAATCTACTTAAAAAGTTCTCATTTCAGTTGGATATACCAGGAGTGATATTTAGCTTTAACCAGACTTAATTTCCTTGCTCAATACAGTAAAACTTGGGAGATATGGAAAAGATGGAAATCAAGGTTCAACCACTGGAGGAAGAGGTAGAAGGAGATAGAAACCAGACTGAACAACAAAGGGATGTAAAATCTTAATACTTAATATATATGGTCCCGGTACACCCAAGAAAATATTTCAAATGCTTAAAAAAGGAAGATTGGACTTAATATGCCCTGAAGAAGCCCACGTACAGAAATCTGAGGAAAATTATTTGATACAAAAACTTTAGGCCAAGAATTCATATCTTCAGGATATAAGGAAAAAATAGAGAATATATGCTAGAGAACATCTAAAACCACAACTAAAATTTATAGATAATGATGGAAGATTTATTGAAGTTGGCATAAATGATCTAAAAATTAATATTAGGAGTACAGGGGGAGACAAAAGTGTTAGCTTCAGTTTACCAGGAGGGTGAGGCCTTGCTAGGCCACACTGCCTATTTGGGTTTATCATGAGCAATCTTGACAATGGATGGCTCCCAAACTACACCAGCTGAGGCAGAGTTGAGGCAGAAGGTTTTCAGGCCAAATGAAAATGAAAGTCAGGTACAGGGCTGGATGGTGGTGGATGAAGGACAGAGTTAACTCAGAGTTGACTTGACTCCATGTTGCTCACCCTTCAAGGCCCCACAATTTGTTTTTCCTCAGACATGGTCTCTGGAGCCATCTGGCCCTTAATGCTTTCTCTCCTTTATCTTGGAGGCTATATAGATCTATCATCAGAAGCTATTGAGAACTTCATCGCCTATTGTGTTCTCTGACCTATCAAGTCTGATCCTTCCAAATTCTACTTTGATACTGCTTGAATCTTCCTCAGTATTTTGTTCTCAGTTCTACTGACCTTGGTGACGGTTGTTATTAGTATTGTATTTAGAAATGTCACTTTAGGGAAAATTATATCAGTATTTGGATTAGTCCCATGGGCCAGATTCCATGCCAGACCCCTTCAGTGGCTTCTTCTGCCCTACTCCAAGGACATAGCCACAAAATCAGAAATGGTTATTCCTATTCCTGATATGGTGAGGGACTCCCTTTCTTGGTGGACTTCCCCCCCACACACACCTATCACAGGGTTGCCCATTGTCCCCTCCTAAGAGCATCAACATCGCTACAGATGCTAGCCTATTTGGTTGGGCACACTGCATGGGCAGAACAGCCCAGGGGCAATGAGGCGACTCGGTCAAAGACCATTCTATTAACTGGTTAGAGCTAGAAGCTATCTGCTTGGCCCTACTGGCCTTTGCCTACCTGATCAAAGGGAGGCACATTATGATCCAAACTGACAATTCCACAGCACAAGCACACATTAATAAGCAGGGAGGAACAAGATCACAAGCATTGATGAATTTGTCCTCTAAAATCTGTATTTGGGCAGAGGCCAATCTGGAATCTTTATCTTTACATATTCAGGGTGAATTGAACATGCAGGTCAACATCCTAAGCTGGAGGATGCTGCCCACAGTGGAATGGTCACTGAACATGGATGTTTTCAGCATACTGACCGCCAAATGGGGCGTGCCTGTCATGGATCTCTTCACGTCTCCGGACAAAGCCCAAGTACCTTGGTTCTTGTCGAGGTTCAAGCATCCTGCAGTGGAGGGGGTGGATGCTGTATCCCATCCCTGGCCTCCAGGGTTGCTATACACACTCCCACCCCTTCCACTTCTATCCTGATTTCTAGCAAGACTCAGGGAGTCCTCCTCGACAACAATCCTGGTGGCCCCCTATTGGGCCAGAAGGCTGTGGTTCACACAAGTGATGGCTTTAGCAATAGACAGTCCTATAACTCTCCCAGACAGGAGAAATTTGCTGATGCAGGAAGGAGTTCTACATCCCGATCTGGCCTGGATGTCACTGAGTGCGTAGTTGCTCAAAGGAAGCAATTACAACTGTTTGGTTACTCACCTGATGTTATTGACCCCATCCTGGTGGACAAAAGGCTTTCCACATTGCGTGTATATGATACAACATGGAAAGCATTTACAAAATGGGCCAGGTCTGTTGGGATAGACCCCTTGTTTCCATCTGGAGATGTCCTGACCTACTTGCAGAACAGTGTCCGAATGGGCTTCCAATTCAGCACTACAAAAAGACAGCAGCAATTGCTAGCATTATAGACATTACCAGACTAACTCCAATAGCCTGTCATCCTCACATCAAGAGGTTTTTGAAAGGGGTGAAAGCAAACTCCAAATCTGTGGTTCCCCGCTTCCCATTGTGGAGGCTTCATTGCATCTTGAAAGCCTTGACAATGTCGCCTTTCAAACCATTAGACACGGCCTCCCTATTCCATCTTATCTGTAAGATGGTGTTCCTACTCACAGTGGTATCTGTCAGGCGAGTGTCCAAGCTGGCGGCACTGTCCATTTCTAGGCAGTGCTATGAAGTCACTCCAGAGACAATTGTCCTTTGTGTAAACCAAGATTTTACACTCAAAGTGAACTCTTTGTTTCATAAGACTCAGGAAATTCATATATCTTCATTAGCACCCAAACCTACCTCTGCCAAGGAACATTACTGGCATATGTTGGATGTCAGGTGAGCCATAACCACTTATGTCAGGCACTCTGCAGCCTTTAGGAAATCTGATGCCCTCTTCATACTATTTCACTCACAAAAACAGGGGGAGAAGGCTTCAGCCAAGACAGTGGCCTCATGGATTGTTAACTGTATTCACACGTCTTATAAATTATTGGGGAAGGAGCCACCTAAAAACATATGGGCTCACTCTACTCGTTCAACTGCGGCCTCAGCAGCCCTCTACAATCATGCTTCCTGGGAAGAAACCTGCAGAGCAGCAATGTGGAAGACACCTTCCACGTTTACTTGCCACTGCAAGCTAGATTTGTTCAGATCAGCTGAGGCGGCATTCGGGAGGAGGGTGCTCCAACATATTTTGGAAGAGGATCCTCCCTAGTCTCCCACACGAATGACTGTTTCTTGGGTACTTCCCATCCATAGGCATTACTTCTCGGCTCCATCTTCTGAGAAAGGAACACCGGTACTTACCATGAGGTGGTGTTCTCGAAGATGGAGAGAGAAGGAATGCCGCCCTCCCTTCAACTAGGGAGTGGAACACTACCTTAAACTTCTCTTTCCGGGAGCTATTGTTTATTTGGCTACAGAAGGACTGAGGAGGATGGCACCAGGTGGGGGTTTTATAGCTTGGTGCGCCATCTGTCGCTTCCTGAAAGATAGCCTTAAGACACACCCATCCATAGGTGTTCCTACTTTGCCTACAGTACCCAGCATGCATAGCACTGGGAAAAAGGAAGTCCCAGGACCCATGCGTTATTTGCATTTTCTAATTATTTGAAATAAAACTTTCTAAAAGCGCTTTAGGAGCAAAGGCTGGGATCTTAACATATTTTCATGGTATTTTCGGTGGTGTTCTCGAAGATGGAGAGAGAAGGAATACCGCCCTCCCTTCAACTAGGGAGTGGAACACTACCTTAAACTTCTCTTTCCGGGAGCTATTGTTTATTTGGCTACAGAAGGACTGAGGAGGATGGCACCAGGTGGGGGTTTTATAGCTTGGTGCGCCATCTGTCGCTTCCTGAAAGATAGCCTTAAGACACACCCATCCATAGGTGTTCCTACTTTGCCTACAGTACCCAGCATGCATAGCACTGGGAAAAAGGAAGTCCCAGGACCCATGCGTTATTTGCATTTTCTAATTATTTGAAATAAAACTTTCTAAAAGCGCTTTAGGAGCAAAGGCTGGGATCTTAACATATTTTCATGGTATTTTCATTTCAAAGTTGGTATACAGTTATACAACTGTACTTTCAACTTCCACTGCACCCATGGGCCAAAAACTGACTTTCCTTCCAGAAGCTGCATGTCCAGCT
This sequence comes from Aspidoscelis marmoratus, assembly GCA_014337955.1. Taxonomy (NCBI): domain Eukaryota; kingdom Metazoa; phylum Chordata; class Lepidosauria; order Squamata; family Teiidae; genus Aspidoscelis; species Aspidoscelis marmoratus. The sequence goes on from MTQE01002560.1 coordinate 2,586,626, forward strand.
GCATGTTTGTCAAATGCTGCAGATCTGCTGCAAGACAGACTTCACCTTTAGCCAAGGAAGTTGCTCCAACCACTACAGATCTATTGCAGAAACTGACTTCCCTTTCAATGAAGGAAATTTCACAACAGTCACTGCAGATCTGATGGAAACACTGACTCCTCTTCAGCTCCAACAAGTGGTCCTTCATCAACAACTGAAGATCTGGTGGAAAAATTGACTACATCTTCAGACAAAGAAGCTGCTGCAATACTTTCAGCTTCATCAGTTGTTGCGGATCTAACAGAAAAAAATGACATCCTCTTCAATTAGTGAAGTAATTTCAGTAGCTACACCTTCATCAGTCATTGCTAAACCCTTTGAAGTATTTTTGCCCCTCCAGGATGCACAGTTTTCACATTTCCTCAGATTATGCTGTATTTTCACTTGAATGCTCTTTCCAAAAGCTGCTACTGAGCTAACTGATAATTAGTTTCTGGAGGGGATTGTTGTGTTCTCTTGTCCTTTCTATTGGGATCCTGGAGCTCTGAGAGGCAGGAGGGGAGCAGCAGAGAGAACTGCTGCTGGGAGGACTCTAGGATGAAGCAGGGAGTGGCAGCGTGACTGCCGCTGGCTGGGAACAGCTGTAGGCTGTTGCAAAAGGAGCCTTGGAAGCTGAGGGGAGCAGCTGTGAAGCTGTTGAATTCAGGGTAGCAAATTGGGGGCTGCTACGAAAGTCAATCTGTGATCCCTGTTCTCTGAGGTCTGTTCTCTGGTGGTGCTAAGTGTGTACTACAAGCTTATGGGAAAGGAAAATAGTTGCTGTTTTTACTCTGAGGCTTGGAAGGCTGAATAAAAGGAAGCCAGGGGAAAAGCTGTGCAGCTTTTGTGGTTACTACAGGGGATCAGATGGCAAAAGGAAATGTCCCAAGGGCAACTTCCAAGAGGGTCAGTGTTAGAAAGCAGCTCTTAGGAACTTGTCCAGATTGGTACAGCAATCCAAGGTCTTGGCAAGCAATATAGGGGGCAAGACACGGTCTGGGGGCTACTGGACACAAAGGAACACTAGGGTTGAAGTCACCTGGCCCACACAGCAAATTAACCCAGTGGTGGCTACCACAGAACCAACAATATTGTGTCATTAGATTTAAGGAAGATTGAATTTTAAATGGGCCTTATTCCAAAACAGAAACTATAGATTAGGATATCAAAGTTTTAAATGTAGAATTTGTATTCCAACCCTTCACTGCATTTCTACTTGAGTGTATAAAGTGGCTAGTTCAGGCTGGTTGTTGTTGGAGTTGTGCATTTCAAGAGCAGCAGGTATCCCCCTCTGAAACCAGTGCATACAAGCCCCGGTGGGAGTGGGGAGATGTAGAACATGTGTCAAAACAGCATCTTGATCCACACATGATCAGAATAGGGCAAGGGAGCCATAAAATTCAAGGTGGTTGTCAGGGGCTCCTGCAGATGACATCACAGGCGAACCTCCTGTGAGATCAGAGTTTCCCATGTGCTGACCTGGTGTTTTGTCCCTTTGACTCTCTGAGTCTTTAGGCTCTCTTAGAGGAAAGATGGCACTCCTTTGTGGGTTCTCTATCCTTTTATCTGTGCTTTTGTCCTCATCTTCTGCACCAATCGGTAAGCAACAATATTCAGAACAAGGATATCCCAGTTCTATTTTCTATATTCTTGAAAGAAGAAAGGGTTGGGGAGCATAATATATGTCTCTGGAACTATCTGGTCTTTAATGCCATTCCTCCTTTGATCTTGGAAGTCTTTGCTGACCCGTAACAGGGTTCTGAATTCAGGACATGAAACTTGGGAAACCTTACTGGACATCTTGCACCCAGAAGACTTTGGTTATGGAAGGGTGACCATACTCATGCCGCCTTGGTCCCATCCCAAAGATGGTAATAAAGGACATAACCAGCTATTTTGAACTTACAGTATAGTTGCTATAATATTAAATTGGAAAATTGGATAGAGATAACCAGGGAAGAAGTCCTTGTGTGTCTTAAGCTAAATGTTAACAAATCCCTGGGACCAGATGGCATTCATCCATGAGTTCTTAAGGAACTCAAATCTGAAATTGCTGATCTTCTAGCATAAATAAATAAACTTTTCCTATGATCAGCCTCTGTGCCTCAGGACTGGAGGGTAAAAGATGTAACACCAATCTTGAAAAAAATCCAGGGGATGATGCAGGAAATTACAGACCAGTTAGCTTAATGTCAATTCCATCTAAGGAGATGGAAACCATGCATATGGAGAGGCAAGCATTGTTGAAGGAAAGTCAGATGGACAGAGAAAAATAATTTTCTCACACAACACTAGAACCAGGGGGCAGTCCATGAAACTGGCGGGTGGGAGAGTCAGATTAGACAAGGGGAAGCAAAGGTAAATCATGCTTTTCCAATTTGTTAGTATTCTTTGAGAGCATCAATAAACATGATAAAGGTGAATCACTTGACGTTGTCAAAAGCCTTCTGAAAGTCCAGTTAGACGAAGTCCCAAATCAAAGGCTACTGGATGAACTCATCAGCCATGGCATAAGTCTATCCTGGATGGATGACTGGCTTAAGGATAGAAATAGTAGTAAGTGGTAATAAAGGCCAATTCTCAGGGTGGAAAGAGGTGAAAAGTGGGGTCCCCCAAGATTCAGTATGAGGACTGGCACTTTAATTTATTCCTAAGTTGTTTACAAGATGGGGTGCATAGTATGATAGCAAAGTTTGCTGATGATACTACTGTAAATTATTCAGGATACTAAAAATTGTAAGTGACATGATGCTGGACTAGGTGGGCTGTGGGCTGATCTAGCAGGGGTCCTTTTACGCCCTTATGTTCTTATATATTGTTCACTTTCCCAAAGTTGTATGATGTTTTGCTTTACAAGCCTCATTGAATTCATGTTTGGATGAAAAGTGGAATAAACTTCTAATGAGGGCTAATTAAATTGCGTAGTCTACTGGGTAGAATTTTAGAAAATAATAACTTCGTAAATGGACCTAGGACTTTGTCCAGGGAAAACTGGCCCTTGTTTCTCTCTCTTTTAATGGAGAAAGATAGCTGGAAGGCAAGTGCAAGTGGTTGATATTCAAAATGGACTCAAACCTTCACAAACAGCAACTATGTTTTAAATCAAAACTTTCTCCAAATCCAAGGTATAGCAATAAGAGAAGCCAGTGTTCAGGTCCCCTGAGTAATATGCTACAAACTACGATGGCACCATGATGCTCTACATTTATTTATTTTGATTTATAATTTACATTCCAGAGTTCACTGGGAGGTCTGAGGGCAGTTTATAAAATTTAATAGTGGCACCCTCTGTCATCACTGAGATAGCCAGACAGGCAGCACAAAGAGAGCCTTGCAGCCTAATCTCAATGCTATTGCATGTCCCAAGTTTTCAGTGAGTCTAGTGTTAGCGGAGCTGCCCATTGCTGTTGGGCGACCTTTCCTAGCTGCATTAGTTGAATAACCCTGGCTTTGAATGTGAGAAGAAATGAGGCAAGTTCTTACAGATAAAAAATTATTTCTGGTGGTTTCCTACAAGGCAACCTAAAAGGACATGTTTGTTAATCAGCTTCTTTTGTGGGAAGGGCATACAACAGCATTAGCTTTTCACTCAAAACTCTTCCAATAGGTTGAACAACTTAATTGTTCATGAAAAAAACACCTGACCATAGTGCAGCTTACAGCCAATTGTTTATTTGTATACAATAAGGACATGCATGCATGGAAGGAGAAGGTTTCTCCTTTCAAGAATAAACAAGATCAAAGCTTTTATAATAGTAAATTTAAGTCCACCCTTAAACCACAAACCATCACAGAAATTCTGGAATTGAAATACTGAAATACTGGAATCTCCCCTGATAGACTAATTGAATATGCGTGAGGCAATTGACTTGTGGCTTCCTGTTTTTCTTTCTGCTTGCCCTGTTATGCAAGCATTGCATCCTATTGCAAATCTTACTGTATCTAACAGTCTAAAGAAAGCTAAGAGAAACAGCAAGGAAAAATGGCCATGCTCTGGATAATATGGCGTCTTGAGCTTTCCTAAATTCAGGGGGGTCCCAAATTCCCAAAATTTCAATTCAGTCCCTCCTCTTGAGCCTTCTAGCTCACCGTAAGGTCCCTGCCTACAATATCTAGACCCAGAGTACTTATCATAACCATACAAACAAATATGAAATGTATTCATTGGCCAATCTTATTATATTCGCACTCTTTACCATAATTATATCACATGGTCTTCTATAATCATAATATTTCTAGAAGAGGGTAGTAGCAGCAGTGTATTGGCACCATGCTGGATTAGGGCCCCTAGGCCCCATATATATATACACACACACCATAATATTGGCCATAGTTCACCAGTTGTGGACCCTTCTCTTGGAGATCATTTGAACACATTGAGAACCATAAAACAGATCTACTTTTTCCTTCTAGTGTCATGCAACTCAATTTGGGCCGATATAATAAGCCTTCCTGCATATTACTTCATGGGATAATCATATTTTGAATCAGTATAATGCATTCTTAAGCCTTTAAAATATTCCATGTCTAATTTGGGCAATTATACCAGAGTGCTAATATAATAAGATTGGCCAATGAATGCATTTCACACATACAAAACCATACGATATTATGAGCATTCAAATCAATAGCAATAATAACAATCCAGTTACAAAAAGGAAAGCAAGAACTTCAGACTCATTTGATTTCCTTCCAACGAGGATCTAGTCACCTCCATAGTATCCCCCCAAAGTCTGAGCTTACGAGGGGTGATGCTCCTTCAGAATAATGGCTTAATTTATATACTTTCTTTTTTGCTTCCTTTGATGACAGTCCAACAGTTCACTTTGATTACAACAATAATAAGTAATGTCTTTCAGAGATGGTTGTTGTTTCCAAAAGTTTCATCCACTGAGGTAATAAGACACAAGTTCATTCATCTTCATAATTTAAACTTAAGCATATTGCACAGGAACCACATAGTTCGTGCAATCACCGTTCAAGGCCCTTTGTTTGGATGTATCTCTGCATCCAATAACCTAATTTATCAGGATCTTAGCAATACAATTGCCTGTAGTTAAATAAACACTTAGAGAAATTATCTCAAGCCTGGCTTAGAGTTTAAGACAAGAATAACAGTTAATCTGGATATCCATTCATAATTAGCAATTCTTTCCTCATACACCAAACTTCACCCACACAGGATTTCAAATATGACCTTTTTGGCATTGTCCTTAATAACCAGTGCTTTGACCATTGAAATAATTCCTCGATATAACCAATTTCCTATTTCCTCGTAACTACACTCTAGACATACCATACAAAAAACTGACTTATTCTTGTTTCCTAGTAGCAGTTGCAATGAGGCAGGGGCCACTCCCTAAGCTATCAAGTACTCCAAATTTGGGCGCTGTCTCTCTCATTAGTTTCTAAAACCTCCCTTGGATTGTAACATACATAGACTCACACTCACCAGCCAGTCTTCTTCTGGACAACAGCTTTTAACTGAACTTCTGAGTCCACAGTCCTTGGTCACGATTCAGCTTCCACAGCTTACCATATGACCTGGTATAGCCTCTTGATTTCCAGAGTCCTTGTGCATGGGCTGCTGCTGAAATAAATCCAAGGCTCCCATTTCCAAATGCATTATTGCTTTTCACCAACTTCTGACATCGTTCTGTTCATGATTTAAAATGTCCGTTCTTTTTCTTTTTTTCTTCTTCTACATCTTTTGATCTGGTAATAGGGTAGCCCAATCAGACTTCTCTTCCACCATTGCTGTGATACTACACCACACAGGTAGCTATTAGCCAAATTTCCTTTTATGTCCAAACTTCTTCTTGGGGATGTTACTCCTCTTCTCGTGAACAGAGCCCAAAGCCCCATTCTGCATCTTGTACTGTCAAGTAGATGTCTCATGGGCTTTTCCAGCTCTTTCCACACATGCCTCTGAGGTCCTTTTCACTCAAAGCCTTCCTTCAGGTCTTCAAAAGCTTGGCTAACATTTCATCTTGCTTCAGACAAGTGTTTCCAACTACCATCATCTTTTATAACATTCTCCATTCTTCTTTGATCTATCTAGCCAAATTGAGCTACTCTATAACAAACGTTTGATGAAACATTGCTCCCACCTAACTAATTTACTTTCTGGTCTCTGCCTTATTGCAACTGGGTGTATTTATTTACCAATCTAACTTTTCATTTTATCTAAACCTTTGGATAGCTTATTCACTTGTTTCCTTGTTTATTATCTTTTTTTTT
>MTQE01002560.1:2622356-2663670 GCA_014337955.1 Aspidoscelis marmoratus
GACACTGATTCCTTGCGTAGTGCGTAGTGCGTAATTTGACCGTAACACAAGTTCTTATGTCTGGGTTTTATGAGGGTTATTCCGCAAAAATCCAGAGAAGAAAAAAACATTTTTCTTCTCTTTTTTACCCTTTTGTAGTTGAACCCACTCCCCCTCCCAAAATGGGAACGGTCCCGGGCTGAGGCAGAGCTGCAACCTTTTCGCCAATGCCAGACACATGTGGGTGGGGTTTCACATCGGCGACAGAGACTGAACCATCTTGCCTGAGAGGAGTGGAGAAAAGGCAGCAGGCTGGGCTCTGCTATCTTGCTCCCAGCAGTGCCCCTCCCTCCTCCAACTGCCATCACAAGGCTATGAACCATCTTGACTGAGGAGTGGAGAAGAGGCAGCAGGCTGTGCTCCGCCATCTTGCTCCCAGCAGTGCCCCTCCCTCCTCCAACTGCCACCACAAGGCTACGAACCATCTTGACTGAGGAGTGGAGAAGAGGCAGCAGGCTGTGCTCCGCCATCTTGCTCCCAGCAGTGCCCCTCCCTCCTCCAACTGCCACCACAAGGCTACGAACCACATTGCCTGAGAGGAGTGGAGAGGAGGCAGCGGGCTGGGCTCTGCCATCTTGCTCCCAGCAGTGCCCCTCCCTCCTCCAACTGCTCCCATCACAAGATGGCAAAGAGACTATGGGAAACCATCCACCAGTTGAGAAAAAGTCTGGTCCTGAGGCCGAGCAGGGTGGGGCTGAGTAGATGCCGGCTGAACATCTCTACCATCATCAGGTTTGTCATCAATGAAGAGAAAATTCAAAGTAAAGAGAATAGGAAAATTCCAGCAATAAGAAACAAACAGAAGAATTAGAACTGAAGACCTCAAGTGCTTGCTTTTTGCTGTTCCCTGTTCCCTCCCACACCATCTTCCTTTTGCATCTTGTCTCTTTAGATTGTAAACCTGAGGGCAGGGACCTGTCTAATATAATATTGTAACCCGCCTTGAGACTTTCGGTATAGGGCGGGATAGAAATACAAATAAATAAAATAAATAAATATAAATAAATAGTGCTGGCCGCCCAGCCAACCAGCCGGCCAGCCAGAGAGGGAGAGAGAGAGAAAGGCAGCAAGCAAGGAAGGTGGGAGAAGAGGCCACCCTCAAGGGTGTGTATTACATCCCCCAGCCAGTATACACAAGCACACACACAAATACACATCCTCTTCCCCAGGAGCCAAAAACATAAAGCTGCTGTGATTCCCTCAGCTGGGAATCGTTGTCAACTGGGGTGTCCTGCCAGGTGCCTGCTGCCATCATTCGCCCCCCAAGGGTCCTCTGGCAGCGAAGGGAGCAAGCCTGCCCGCCCGCCCACCCCCCAGCCAGTATACACAAGCACACATACATCATCCTCCCCATGAGCCAAAAACAAAGCGGAGTTGACAACTTTATTCTACCTCCCCCGCCTCGTACAAGCCATGATGCACTCATTTGAATGCTGTAGGCCAAGGTGTGTGGAGGAGGAAGGAGGCATGATTCCCTGCCAGGCGCTTGCTGCCATCAGCCATGAATTAGTGAGGCTTGAAGGAGAGGGAGAGAGGAAGGCGGCAAGAGAAAAAGGAAGGAGGGAGGGAGAAGAGGCTGCCCCCCTGAGGGTCCTCCAGCAGCGAAGGGAGGCCGCCTGCCTGCCATCTTAATCTCCTGTTTCTCCATGCCGGGTATTTGGGTGCTGAGTGGGAATGGCGCTATTTGTATTCAGTTCTGTTTACTGGTAAACAGGTGGGAACGGCCCCAGATGTGCACTCAGCCCCCTATTCGCATCAAAGTAGCCCGGGTCAAAGTAGGCAGGGTCAGAGTAGTCCAACCCACACTAAAATAGTCATGTTGGAATGCACCCCATGTCTTTGATCAGTTTAAATCCTGCATTGGCTAAAGAATCATAAATCTGTTTTGGAAGGGGAGCATTTGAATCAAACAAGTACCTAATGGGGGAATAGAAGCAAAGGGAACAGTCTACTTCTCCACTTTCTCCAAACCCAAAGTAAAGAAGAAGAAGAAAGGATTGTCTGTAATGCTTTTAGCCTTGGAGGAGGGAGAGAAAAAAATATTAAAATTGGGGCCTTTTCAAGCATAAATTGAAATCCATATTCATATAACCAATTCCTGAAGTTATCTTGAAAGATAGATGTTTATCTTAATAATGATGCTTTATAATATGCAGAAAGAGAGGGCCACCCACCCACTTCAAATGACTTAAAGAATTTAGATTTCCTGATATGAAAATTCTTACTCAAATTTATTTGTCAAAGTATGATTTTGTTCCATGATGCTAATGTTGACTCTGGAATAAAAATTGGAACAGTTTGGAAAATATAAAGCATTTTAGGAATTAGAAACACCTTAAGTGCAGCTATGCAGCCAAGTAGGAAAAGATTCTTATATTTCCATTCTTTAATCAAAGATAATATCATTTCCACACAGTGGTAAAATTGAGAGAGCATAATTTAATTAGAGTAGGAGGAATAAAAATTTCCAAGTATCTAAACCCTTTAGCAGCAGGAATAAGTAGTGACATCAACAATGGATCTTTATTACAAATTGAACAACAATGGAATGTAAAATCTTAATATATATGGTCCCAAAGCACCCAAGAAAAGAATATTTTAATATGCCTGGAAGAATTCTGTGGGACAGTTAAGTGCAAAAAGCATCTAAGTCTCTACATAAATGGTCCTGGGTTAACAAAAAATTAATGCATTTTACTTGGTCAGTTGCAGGCTATTTTCTTGAACTACTGAACTTTAATAATGTTCAACAGCAAAACTGAATAGTTTAAGAGCACATAGAACACTGAGCATTGATGAGCGTTGTTACTTTAAAGTCACATCAAAGATAATAAATTATTAAAAAGTATTTTGTCAGTTGTATCAAAAGGGCAAACAACTTCTCAGATGTTCTGAGGAGAACCAGATATCCCAACAGTTGGTGGGGATTGCAAAAACTGACTTCTCCTTCATTAGCTACTGCACATTTGATGCGTAAACTGACTTTTCCTGCAGCCAAGGAAGCTGTGCCAACGACTGAACAGTTTTAGCAGATGCACAGGCATTCTCAGCGGACATGGAGGCATTCTCAAGTGGATACAGAAAAGAAGAATTGGTTTTTCTACCCCGCTTTTCTCACGACTCAAAGCGGATGACAAAGATTTCTGTTCTTCTCCCCACAACAGCCACCCTGTGAGGTAGGTGGGGCTATGAGAGCTCAGAAGAGAGCTGTGACTAGCCCAAGGTCACGCAGCTGGCTTTGTGGAGAGTGCGCAATCAAACCCGGTAATCCCAGATGAGTCCAGCTCCCTCACCACTAGACCAAACTGAGAAAGGATGTGGAGGCATGCTCAGCAGATGCAGAAGTGTGGCAAATTCCTTTTTAGCACAGCAGAGGTGCGGCTGCACCTAATTTCATGAATCAAAGTTCTGATGCCCCATGGCTTACTTGTTATGGGTGATAAGAGTGCTGCCTGCTTCTGACATCATCCTCTCATCCCCTGGTGTGCCCAAAGTGCACTGGTTTAATAAAAGTGTATTTCTGCCTTATTTCCTTGTTTTTGTCCCATTTGATCGGCCTAAAACAATGCACAGATGATCCACTCATAATAAATTCATTGTTATGGATCATTTTTAGGTGAAACTTGGTCTTACAATGACAGATCAAACAAACTGAAATAACTGCCAGAAAATTTGGGGAAAGGGGCTATTTTCAGCTTCTGCCACGCTCAGTGATCCAAACCCTGGTCTAATCCTCTGACCCAGTACAGATGGTCACCATATTTACCACTCTTTATTTCTATAGGTCATTCACTTTTCAGTCAAGTAAAACATAACTTCCATAGGGGGAAATAAATAGTTGTAGGACGGGAAAAGAGCTCCATTGGTCCGTTTGAACACCAATCAAATGAGAAGGGCTTCATTATAACGCAACCACAGAGAAAGAGTAGATGGGAAAGAGAGTCCTGGCAAGGGAGAGCAAAGCAACCGAGTAAGGTCTGGGTCACAGTGGTAAAGCGATTTAAAATACGAAATAAAAAACAGCAGCTTATTTTTCAGTAACTGCCTTGATTTTATTTTTATTTTTTAGCCATTTTTTGGCTTTCAGAAAAGATATATTGTTTTAGGGGTGGGGAGAAGCAGCTAGGGGCAGGGTTGGGGCAGGAGAAACGTGGAACCCCCCAAACAGGATCGTGTCTCCTGACAGTGCCTTGTAGTGGCTAGCTTGGTGGTGGTGGGGAGAGAATTCCCTTTTAATGCTTTTCCATCTGGCTCCCTTCCCTATCATCCCTTGGAATGATAGAATCATAGATTATAGAGTTGTAAGGGATCTCCAGGGTCATCTAGTCCTGCCCCCTGATCAGTGTAGGGTTAACTCAGAGGTTCTTAACCTTTTGTTGCTCCAGACCCCACCTTGTGTCCCCCACTTACCCTTGCTTTGTTTTCCCCTCCCATCCACCCCCATCTTGTCCTCTACTCAGTCTGCCCACCTCCACCCATTGCTGCTACTTCTGCCCATTGCTGGATTATTCAAGCAATGTGGAATAAGGAAGTGATGTCTGGATTAAGCTTTGGTGGTACTCAAAAACAAGGAGTCGTCAATGATTTTATACTTTAAAAGTCTGTGTGTCACAGAGGTGTTGTAATTCTAAGGCTGCATTTGTTGTTGTGTAAATCATGATTATCCAAAATGATGTACATGCAAACTGATGTTAAAAGATGAGCATTTTTCAAGATATTCATTACCTTGTGCACCATTCCTGATCTTTTAAACACTACATGGAGAAGAAACTTCATGCTAGGTTTTTTCCCCCCCTCTTAATTTATGAGTGGTGGAATCTGGATTTTCTCCCTCAGACTTTCCTTGTTAAGTATCCATTTTTCTTATAGCAACCAAAACTGAGTTGATCTCATGATAGGATCATTTAACAAAACCAAAGACTGGTGCAGGTGGTGCCCTGTCTCCCTTCCAGTCACACAAAAAGGCACATTGTGGCTTTGGAGCAGTCTCACAGAGTGGTTGAAATCTTCATACAGAGTGAGCTGGCACATGCTGCTTGCAAGGGAAGGGCAAAGAGGATTTAAGCTGTAACGGCATTCCAGGCTTTTTATTTTGGCCCTTAGATTAAAACAATATAATTTGCTAGAAATAATTCAGAGAGGCTGCAGTGGTGGAAGTCACTAGAAAACAAAATTATTAAGAAACCATTGGGGCAAGTTTGTCACATGAAATTCAGAACTGTATCTTTAATATGCAGAAGGAATTTCAACAGGTAGCACATGTAATACAGGAAACACCTACTGAAATTTCCTTTTTCTAAAGACCTTTAGGCTAAGATGAGACACCCTCATACTTCCTATTGTTACTGTTGAATGCAAAAATACTGTACCACTTCCTTATCTTCCCTTCTTTGTAACCTATAGCATAGAACTTTTCTATTTCCATGGCCTTAAAATAATTTATTGCTCATTTTCACAAGGGTATTAGAAGATGCAATTCTAGTGATTGTGACTTGTGTATCTGTTATGTATTCATGGGTTAGTGCTGGAGACTGGCACTTTTGTATTTTTTTCAAGTGAACAAGGGTTTTTCTTTTTTTGAAACTTTTGATTTTGGTCACTTCACAGTTCTAGCATTTCTGGTCTATAGCTTACTTTGGTCAGTTTCCGAGAGAGTTTGAAACACATACAAGCCAGTTGCATCTATTTGATCCATCCTCTTGGGTGGCATTTGAAGCATGTTTCATGGAATTTTCAGACTCAGATTCCTTAAGTGCCATTCTCCCACAAGTGCAGTGATGCAGAAAACTGAAAGTTATGTTGTCTTGAAACTAACTACAGAAAATGAGAGGCACTGGTGTACAAACAGTAGGAGACCTTGTACCTTAGACTTCTGCCTTTAATAATATGCCCACAATTAATACAGACAGGCCAGTACACTGAGGTCTGCTGTAGTCTGCACCAGCACATAAATGGCAGGTCCATATTCTGGGATGTAGTTCAGAATAAGGCCTAGTTCAGAAAGGTCCATAGAAAGCTTAAGTTTTTATTTGCTTCTGGTCTTACTGAGCAGAAACTGCTCTCTCATTCCATGTAAGCCTCCACAGAAAAATTTTGTTTTTTAAAAAATGGGATCCTCAAGAACCCAGGTTCTCCAGGTAGTACTAGCTTCTTTCTGAAACCTGCAGGTACGTTTGACGGAATAAGAACTCCCATGGGGAAATACAAGTGAGGGATTGGAAAGGGAGCCACCCTGCCTGCAAACTAAGCACAGCCCTGTGGATGGCACTCTATCACCCAAGTGATGTATCTACAGCAGCATGCATACCTGCCAACATCAAAGTCCAGCTTTACCTGTACGCCATTTCCTTCCTTGGATCACCCCCATCGTGCTCCTGCATGAACTGCAGTATCTAGAAAGTGCTGAAGAGGGTTTTTGTGTGTGCGTGTGTCTGTGTGTGTCTAATTATCAGACTGGCAGGCAGTGAAAACAGGCTGGTAAGCCTGTTTTGCTACATGAACCTGTTTGCTGCACATTCCAATAGCAGTGTCATCTTTCTTCTGAAGCAGAACATTCTGGTACATCTGTCTGAAACTGAGCTATTAGCTGTCCTTCAAGTAACGAAAGTAGGTCAGAAACCTTTCTGCTTCCTAGCAGTTTGTATAAAAGTGGAACTCATCACAATTCTAGCAGTTTAGTTGTGTGTATTTGATAGTCCCTCAGCTGGACAATGGAAGATATCCCCATCAAAGGATTTTAAAATGGCCTAAAGCTTGAAACCAGTAGAAGCCATTCAGGGGATGCCACAGATCAGGGGGAAGGTGAACTGCAATTCACCTTCTCCCTTACCTGTGGCATCCAACTGGGGGCATTTTGTAGTTGGAGAAGGTGATACTTGGATTAGTTAGGATGGGCCAAGGGCAGTGAAGAGCTGAGCACAGCTGTTGCTTCAGCAGCTGGTAAAGGACTTGACTGCGCCTCACTGTTTTTTAGCATTCCTAACTACAAAGTGCCTCCTTCAGTTGTTTTCATCTTTCATTGCAAGGTAGCCAGGGAAGTTCAGGTGCAGTTCCCCCCACATGAAAGGAATTGTGGGAGCAGAAGCCTCTGTAGCTTAAACAGTGCTGATGGTCTCACACTAATCCATAGCTTAATGGACTAGATTGATTTTTCAGGATGAATTGACCCAGACAAGCTCAGAAACCAGTATTATTCTGTTGTTCTTCAGTAGTTTATTGTGGAGACATACAACTGCTTAGATAGCAAACACACTCAAAAGGACGACTACATTTCATCCTAGAAGACATTGCCCATCCCCCTCAACCCAGCCCTTGACTTCCATTAATCTTTTCTTTAAGCCCAGAATGGATGGAAAACAAAATTTAAAAATGCAAATTACAAGTTAGTTTACTCATTTCTGGGAGGAAAAAAAACCCTCACATAACCACAAAACACTAAGGACAGACATTACTGCAGAGAACATGCACTGGAGACAGGGCAGTGAGGAAGAATCAGGGCAGAGAGTAAGATGAGAAAATATATTGGTAGTGCTTTAGCTAGACATATTTATCACTTGCTGCTGTTCCTGAACATGACCTTGAAGCCTCCCGCTCCCACCAGTCCTGCATGTTGTTCCACCATGTGCCACTTGGAACTGACTGGTGGGAAGGACTTAATACATAGATAGCTCTTCTTTCCTTTAAATTGGCTTGAAAGAGGGATGGAGAACCCATGACCCCTCAGATGTTGTTGGACTCCACGATAGCCACCAAGGCCAAGGGTCAGGGATTAACTGGGGGTGTTGTCAAGTAACACTTGGGAGGGCCACAGCTTCCCCAGCCCTAGCCTAGAATTCTCAAGTCTATGCCAGAGCAGGCAATATGGTCCATTGGTTCAGAAGACTGGTGGGAATAAGAAGGAGGAGTCATGGGGGAGGGAGAGAGAGGAGATCTTCATGCTACTTCTTCCTCTGCCTCCTCTTCAAACTCCCCTTCTTCAGCTGTAGCATCTTGGTACTGCTGGTACTCAGAGACCAGATCATTCATATTGCTCTCTGCCTCTGTGAACTCCATCTCATCCATGCCTTCGCCTGTGTACCAGTGGAGGAAGGCCTTGCGCCGGAACATGGCTGTGAACTGCTCAGAGATGCGTTTAAAGAGCTCTTGGATAGCCGTGCTGTTACCTATGAAAGTGGCCGCCATTTTGAGGCCACGGGGAGGGATGTCACACACTGCTGTCTTCACGTTGTTTGGGATCCACTCTACGAAGTAGCTGCTGTTCTTATTTTGCACATTCAGCATTTGCTCATCCACCTCCTTCATGGACATTCTACCACGGAAGACTGCTGCAACAGTCAGGTAGCGCCCGTGCCGGGGGTCGCAGGCTGCCATCATATTCTTAGCATCAAACATCTGCTGGGTTAATTCTGGCACAGTCAAGGCTCGGTACTGCTGACTACCACGGCTGGTCAGAGGCGCAAAGCCTGGCATGAAGAAGTGGAGACGGGGGAAGGGTACCATGTTGACAGCCAACTTGCGAAGGTCAGCGTTGAGCTGGCCAGGAAAACGTAAGCAGGTAGTCACACCACTCATAGTAGCTGAGACTAAGTGATTCAGATCTCCATAAGTGGGAGTTGTGAGCTTAAGGGTACGGAAGCAGATGTCATACAGAGCTTCGTTGTCAATGCAATAGGTCTCATCTGTGTTCTCTACCAACTGATGCACCGAAAGGGTGGCGTTGTAAGGTTCCACCACTGTATCTGAAACCTTGGGTGATGGTACTACACTGAAGGTGTTCATGATGCGGTCAGGATACTCCTCGCGGATCTTGCTGATCAGCAGAGTCCCCATCCCTGATCCGGTCCCTCCACCTAGAGAGTGAGTGAGCTGGAAGCCCTGGAGACAGTCACAGCTCTCTGCTTCCTTTCTTACCACATCTAGTACAGAGTCTACTAGCTCAGCTCCTTCAGTGTAGTGTCCTTTGGCCCAGTTATTCCCAGCTCCACTTTGACCTGAGAAGTAATCAAAGATGAGATAAAAGGTAAAAATGTAATTAATGAAATAAAAAGTATCCCGCCCATCACCCACAGCATGCAATAAGAATTCAAAGCACTAAAATATATTTAAAATGTAACCCTCCCATCCCACCTGAGCAAGAGCAACACCTTATCCACACTGTGGACCAGCCTGTCAGGAGCACCATGCCTTCCAGGGAAAGGTGCCTCTGTAGAGATGTGGTGCTGGAGTAAGCCCCAATGAGAAATTGGTGAAGGAATCTGCTCCACTGTGGGACTGCTTTTTAGTGTTCCTGGTGGGAGACTGACCCAGGCACTCAGGTGTGGATGACAGCAAATGCCTGTGCCAATCTTCCAGGAACATGAAGCTCCTGGAAGTGGACTACTTCTTGGTGCCTGGCTAAAAAAGCTCCAGCTGGAAAACTAGAGATTGGGGACTTTAGTTCTTAGCCTTCAAAGTTGAGCTGATCTGGCCCACCGTAATGTTGACAGTCCTTGGTTCTGGCCCAGATTGCCCAGTCTAGCCCAAGATCAAACCCACAGGGTAAGTGCCATGTGGAAATAGCCAGAGTCCAGCCACCTTTCAAAAACATGCATATATAGACAGTGCACAGTTCTCAAACCAATTTCTTCACCAGGTTAAATGAATGCCTGTCTTTTTAAACATTGATTTCAGGGTGCCCAAGTGGAAGGAATGGAAATATAAGAATTTATTCACAAATAAATGTTCCTTAAACCAGTCTGGCCACTTCTATAGCAAAAAACAAAAGGACAGATATCTTCTGGCAAGAATTGTTGCCGTTCAGAAGAAAGAAGCAGTTTGCTGCAGAAGATGGTCTCTGAGAATTAGGGTAGGATGTTGTGGTTGATGAGAATAAGATGTAGTAGGACCCAGGTTTTTAAAATAAAAATAAAAAACCGTGGGTAAGCCACAGAGTCTTATTCCTAGCTTAAAACAAGACACTCTGAAGCCTCTCTCTGCAGCAGTACCCACAAATATTAAATGCTCTCAACAATGTGTGTTCCTTTAAAGGAGGAAACAATTTTGCCCCTCTTGTGTGCCAAAGAAAGGAACAATTTATAGAAACAAAGCACTTTATGTACTCTCTCTTGCCCCTACTGCCTCTTTTAGGAGACATGCTTCAAGCCTAAACGGAAGACAGTACTAAGCATTTGTCAAGCCCTTTTGGAGCCATCCCTTTAAAGCTCTTGGAAACGATTTGCAGCCCTTTGTAAGCATGAAATATTTTGTGCATGAATTTAGCAGATCCAACTGAAGAGGAATCTCAGAGATCATTGAAGTAGTGAGTGCCTAGTGTTCGCACTGCTTTAGAAAATTACAGTTTTCCTTTTTAGAAGAAGGTTCTTTTAAAAGATCCTCATGAGTAATTGCTGCTTCATGAACACATTACTCTTGCAGAGTACTACACCCTTTTGACGGCTATGCGTTTGGAAAGCGAGCAACTTTCCCACTGTGCTGGAGTTCCGTGCAAGTTGAGCAATAGTGCTGAAGAATGCCAGGACTAGGGATGCCCATGAATGTTCTAAACATTCAAAATTCGATTGAATCCCATCAAATGTGGACATTTGAATTCAAATAGAATGTCTACACATTCAAATTTATACATTCAAACAAATTTTGAATGCTCCAAAACACTCGTTCAAATGATTCAAAACATTCGAATGTACAGATATGTACATATTACATACATATCTGTACGAATCTCATATGTATCTGTACGCATTTGCGCTGATAGTACAGGACGAAAACGGGATGCATATGGGATAAAATGGGGTGCGTATAAAATGTGTATAACACATATGAATGTTGTCAACATTTGTACCTTCAGATTCGAATCTAACATTCGAACAAACAGATTCGAATGTATTAGATTCCAATTGGATTTTGTTGCATTCGAATTCTAAACATTCAAATTGAATCAAATGTTTGGATATTCTATTTGATTCGAATTTGAATGCCAAAAAAAATTTGTGCACATCCCTTGCCAGGACTGTGAGGTATACCATCAAAGAGGCTCTGGCCTTGGCCGCCATTCAGTGGAGCACAAACTGGAGTTTGGCACATCCTTATTTATTTATTTTTTATACCACCCAATATCACAATTCTGAGTGGTTTTCGAACAGCAAAGAAAACAATTAAAATGCAATAAAAGCTTAGACACATCTCCCTGCAAGGCAGAATTAGATGCCAAAAGCCTTGGCAAAGAGAAACGTGTTTACTAATTGTCAGAAGCTCATCCGTGTTGGAGCCCATATCTTACTAGTGAAACTCAGCAATTCCCCTTCCAGCATGTTGGAAGGATGTTCCATAACCTAGGGGTGGCCATAGGACTTCCTCCAGCATTCCATCTGTTGTACGTGGCTCTGTTTTAACATGTCTATTTTTAAATGCTGTTACCCGCCCTGAAACCTTAGGGTATAGGGTGGGATAGAAATATAAGTATAAATAAATAAAAATTTAAAGGGTAACAGAAATGCGCACTCCAGGCCAGTCTTGCCTCTTTCCCCCTTTTGAGTTACACTGAGATGAAGTGCAATAATGAAGACTCAGACATTATAGGGCCATAGCCTGTGGCATCTTTCATTGTGACCAGAAACCATCAGTGACAGCATATTCTCAAATCTCAGGGTCACAGGTCTCCAGGCCTCAGATTTTAACTAACCACAGGTGGGATCCATCATAAACTACCACTGAGATCTGTTCTGGAGGCCCTACTTTGAGTGCCCTTAGGGACAGAGATGCCAGGAATTGAAGCCAAGACCTTGTTCACACAAAGCATGCAAATGGAAAACACATGTGCACACACAAAGCATTGATCTTGGACTATGTAGTATCTTACAAATAGCTGCTTACCAAAGACAAAATTATCAGGCCTGAATATCTGTCCAAAAGGTCCAGATCTGACAGAGTCCATGGTACCAGGTTCCAGATCAACCAAGACAGCTCTGGGCACATACTTGCCACCTAAAGGGAAAGAAAGAAATTTATTTGAAGATGATTAAAAACGCTTCTTCCTTCTTTTCCAAAAGAAAACTTTAAAAGGAGGTGAATAAAATGTCTCAAATGCTTTTTGAAGCCACACTCCTTTACACTTGGATGGAGTACCATTCAAGATGACATCTTGCATACCCCCTATATGTAACACAGAGTCAGATACAGGTATGCTGTGCACATTGGCAAGGTCAGATACAGGTGAACATTTAGTACTATGTACACTAAGCATATTAACCCAGGTTTCTCTTTATAGCAGCAAGGGCCCTCCAGGCATTGGCTTAGAACATCCATCATTCCAGAGCAATTGGCTGTTGGACACTAACAACATATAGAAGATTATAATTTGCCACTCTTCCTGTAAGAATAGCTGCACAGATGGTTTTAGAGCAATTAGGCTGCTCAACCTCAGCAGCAGAATTGTCATGCAGCTTCAGATAATCTCTAGAGTCTTTGTAGAGATGACAGACTTTGGGCCTTTCTGGTTTGGATGGTACATCTGGACTTCTTTGTCTGCATGCTGGTGTAGAATAGAGAGGCCCTGCCCCTCCTGGTATACTCTGTCTCAACAAGACATAGCGTAATCCAGATCAGGAGACACAAAATGGCTTCCTGGTCTGGCTTAAATCTGGAATACTGATAGATCTCAGTAAAGAGGCCTACCAGTGTACTAGTACTGAAATGGGTCCTCCTGGGGCTCCAATGGCAGGAACATTTGAGGGGGCATCTCCAAAGCTCACACAATCTTCAGGATGGTGCAGGGAGGAGGGGCACGATCCTGATAGCTTTGCCATCCCCTGTGCCCTTATAACTGTTTTTACATTTATCAGTTAAGATCAGCAGGAGAGGCCCTCTTGGTTAACGGTTAAGGGCAGTGGAGGAATGACCTTCCCCCTGAAGTCTCATCCAGACAACACTTAATTAATCAACATTATTTGGATTATCCAAAATAAGGCATCACTGTTTTATGCCTTCTACACATGATGGCAAAACCAGTAGGCAGGGAGCAAAACGTGAACAGATGGTGCAGGTAATTATAGTTCTGGCAGCACAGAAGAAGAAGAGTTGGCTTTTATAACCTGCTTTTCTCACCCATTTAAGTGCACTCAAAGCAGCTGACAAACCTTCTGTTCTTCTCCCCACAAGACACCCTGTGAAAGCTCAGAAAGAGAGCTGTGGCTAGCCCAAGGTCACCTAGCTGGCTTTGTGGAGGAGTGCAGAATCGAGCCTAGTGAATATGAGAAATGAGTCCAACACTCTAACCACAAGACCAAACTGGGTTAAGAGAGACGAGGGCAGGATTTGGAGCACCACTGCTAGATGAACAAACCTGAGGCCTCGTTATAGTAGACGTTAATCCTCTCCAACTGCAAGTCGCTGTCTCCATGGTACGTGCCAGTAGGATCTATGCCATGCTCATCACTGATGACTTCCCAGAACTATTGGGGATGAAAAATAAGACACAGCATTAGGGGCAGGATCTTCCAAACAGGCCTTTTTTATAACGGGGAAACCAAGTGAAGCTACATACTCAGCCTTTGAGGCAATTCTATGCCCTTGAGCCCATCTGACTCATCTCAGTAGGTATGACGTGGAAGAATTCTCCTTTGGACTGAGCTCATGTGTTAGGAGACATACCAAGTGGATTTTGCAGCCTTGAACAGGAATAAAAATCCCATGGTTTTAAGACAGCGGGCCTCTAGCTCCCATCAACTTAAGGGGTGCACCCAACCTAAATTTTAATCCGGCTTCAGTACACTTTCACAGTGGGATAATGCATTGGCAAAGTGACAAGCTTTTTTGCTTTAACTAATTCAGAAAATCCACCTTTGGATTAGCTAATTGGAAAGAAAATGACCAGTCACTTGGCTGAGAGCGGACTGAAACTGGAAATGTGCTTATATGGGGCCAAATGAGACCTAAAATGGGAGCCATGCACGCATGCAGAATAGCAGTCACATACTTCCCACTATTTAATACCTGAATGTACACATCATGATACTGAAGGAGGAAGCATACAGACCAAGTAAGTCCTTTCCCTTGCCCCATTGGGCAACTAGTGATTATTCCAGAAGTGCTTTCTTCTGGAATATTGCTGAATAGCATTATATTTATGCACCATCTGGAGGTGGCCATAGTTACAACCATTCTACACATCCTGAGCCTTTAGTTGGGAAATGGCAGCTAATAAGTATACTGTAGTCTAGTCCACATCACAGCTGTGTTGTAAAGGTAGGGGAAGAGGCCACAGAAAAATCCCTTACAGCAAAGGCAGTTTATGAAGTTTGTCTCACGCAGACATATTTACACTTTGAGGAGGCCTTTAATAGAACGGCTAGATATAGTGGACAATATAACATCACAAGGCTGAGTAACACTGAGAAAGGCAAACGGCATATTTGGGTAAGGGATTTGCCAAACCCTTACTGAGAAACCCAGCTTTTGACACTGTCTCATTATACAAAGCATTAACAGAAAATGTTCCAAAGCGAGCCGTGTGTTCATGTCCTGCTGGTTGGCTTCCCTGTACAATTGGCTAACCCCTGTGAGAGGAGACTGCAGAATCAAATGGGCCATGGATCTGATCCAGGCGGGCATTTATGTTACACACATCAGACCCTTGATTCATTTCTATTAATGTTGTGGCTTACACTGACTGATAGTGACCTTCCAGAATTTTAGGCAGAGGGATGTCCTAACCTTACCAGACTTGTTGGTTGTTGAAACTACATCAATATAATAATATTTATTTTCCTAGATGCCACCCCAGAGGTTGTTTTCCAAGTCCCACTTGCATCATTTAGTCATATGGAAAGATGTACAGTCTATCCCCCCATCGCACAACTAGAATGTACGAGTGTGAAGCAGTTATCTTCCCTTCCAAATGGAAATCTACAGCACCAAGGAGAGGGCTTCTACTATTGCTTCTCCACTGATGGACTAACCTTCCATATGGCAAGAAGTACCTTAGACAGAGCCAGCTCCTTCCAGCATTCTAGAAGTATCATTTATAGGAGAGGCAATGGCTTAGGTCTAAGCACTGTGCTAGGAGAAGGCACCTCTCCAAAACCCCAGAGACCTTTTAGAGGTCTGATTAACATTTAAATACTGAACAAAATAGAGCCATGATACAACTTTGCATGAGATGGATTCCCACTTTACTAGAGTTTCTATTCATTTTTGTGTCAACCAACTTTCAGGAGAACAAGAGTGTCTATCTACAAAGAAGGTCCATTCTTAGTAGAAGCTGTCTGAGCAACGCTCCAGATTAACAAAGCCATTTCCTATTTTAAATGTATGATTCAACCTCGGAGGTCACACCACACCCGTGCTTTAAAACTAAGGCAACAAGATACAGTAGCCTAGGTAGTCAAGCATGTTGTCACAGTCATGTGAACCAATAAATGAGGTCACTACCTGGCATAGACACAGCTCATTCAAAAAATGCATTTACTGGGCCATCGGAAGCCACAAAAGGTCCCAGAGCAGTGAACTGGAAGGAGACCAGTTCAGGCCTTGAACAAGCTTAATCACTTTTCTGTTCAGGGTGAGCTTAGCTCATGAGGTTTTAGAACATGAAGAGTCATCTGTTAGCACTCAATGTATGGAAGTGACTGATTCTGATTATATTTCAGGAATGGGCATGCTGGACTACAATTCTCAACAAGGTGAACAATAAAGAAAAATGGACAGTTGGAGCTATGCAAGACCCGGAGATGAGTTAGCCTTGGGGAAAAGCCATAACCATAACCTTCCAAGCTTGATGTAATTGCCGTATTTTGAGGACTGCAGTTGCTAGGTATATTTAAATGTATAGCACAGTAAGATACACTGTCAGGTTATGGTGTATCTGTTTTCAAGCACAGATTATTTCACCCACTGCAGATTTAATGTCAGGAACAATGTAACTATTGGCTGCTCAGGTGCCCAAAAGGAATGACAGTTACCATAATTTAAAATTTTCTTTCAATCTGCCACTGTTGAAGCTATCTTGGCACCCCCTAAGACTGAAAACCCTTGGCACTAATAAAAATGAATTTCAAGTGCCACCAAAATGAATAGGAGCTCTACAAGAATACAAATGTTTCCTTTAAAGAAGGCTTAAGCAAGAGAAGTTTCCCCAACAGTGTGTTATCTGTTCTCCACTTTCCCGTCCAAATGTTGAGGCATTCAAAGCCAAAAGTAGGAAGTTAAACTTTCTTGGCCAGGTGTTTTGAGTCATTCTTCAGAATCAGGGTAGAATGGTGCACACTTCAACCTGGGACAGAGGCATTTCTCTTCTCATCTGCCAACTGGCAGCCTGCCTGAAGTACACAGTAACCTTTGCACATTTTCATTAATCTCAGAAGATTTAATTCCAGATCCTTCTTGTCACCTCAGAAGTGCCTGTATACCACCAGCACATTCCCTTACTAGCCCTCAAGCGTACAGGAGTCCACTGATGTACACCTGTACATTTAATAAACCAGTTTTAGGAAGTCAGGTGTGGACTAGGAATCTCAGGTCAACACTGACATTAGATTATTCCTTATTTCCATCCTTGCCTTACTACCTTTGCTCTCCCCCACAAAGTTTTGTGTGGGTGGGAAGCGTGGGGTACCTTCCTCAGGTTTTGCCCCCCATACAAAAGATGGTGAGGTAGGGGAGGGTGTTGCTTCAGTGCCAATACTAAAGGAACCTTCTGCACAGGGGTAAGGCAAGGGTGACAGAAAGATTATGGTGCCACCACCAGTCATTTGGTTGTTCCAAGACAACTTTCAGAATCGCCTCTGCGTACCTGCAGAGACAGGAAAAAATTATACTCCAAATTGTTATGTGAATGGTTTTCTTCAGAAACTAGAAGGATCACAAACTGGCCTTCCTATATTCTACCCAAATTACAAAGTCCCACAGACATCACTCAACTTTTGGCTTTAGACAAATCCACTCTGACTCAGCATGTCTCTCTGATCCCCATTTCCATTTTTAAAACCCCAAAAACTAGAAATGAGAAAGCTGACCTATCTCACATGGTTATGGTACAGATCAAAAAGAATATGAGCACATTTCAAATGTATCAACAGAGGAAATTAATCTTGAGCATTATGAAAAAGCTTTTCCTTTCTAAGAATCTTCTTTCATAACTTTCACCCAAGTACACTATTTTTCTCCAAATGGATAAAATAATAATAAGCAGGAGATGCTTCTGTGGCCAAATTATTATTGCCATTTAAGTCCAACGTGCACTAAGATTAGATTTTCCACCACCACCCCATGCCTGCAGGGTCACATCAGCCCCTCCTCTGCACTCAGACTACTTTGTGCTGCCTCTCCCCGATGTATCCTCCAACGTGACTCTAAAATGGAGTCAGCCTGTGCCTTCTTCCCACTGCTGCAGCCGCCGAGTGAGCGCCAGATTCTATTTATACTCAGTGTCTGTGAAACTAGAGGGGGAGGGGGGAGAACAGCAGGAGCTTGCAGAGGGAAAGCACACGCAACGATGGACACAAGAATGCCCACACCCTTTAATCTCTCCTTCCACTGGCACCCCAAGGAAAAGAGTGGAACAGGGGGCAGCCCTGTGGTCATAAATCTAGCACCAGAGCAAGCTGGAAACTCAGGAGGCTGGTATGTCACAGAGGAGAGCAAAGATGGCTGATAGGCTGCTTCCTTAGCCCTCCCAAGTGCTGCCCAGCCACAAGAAGGCTAAACTGCAGGGGTGACTTAGCACCAAGAAGATTTTACTGACTCATCCAGAAATCTCCCTCCTGGTACAGGGTTCTGCCCTAAACTCAAAGCCTTTGAAACCTGAGGTGGTGCTGTTGGAAGGAAACAGTTTCTGGCCCTGGATTGCCAGTCTCTCCTTGAGTCACCCAGAAGGACGAGCCTTGGTTACTAGAACTAACTGAGAAATTAGGTCACTGAAGTGCTGTGGCTTAAGATGAAGAGGCACCTTCCCTTTTGACCGCTCTGCCTTTTTCTCTTTACTGCCCCCATGAAAAAGCATACTTCAGCTTTACAAGGGAGGAGAGGAAGGGGAAAAGGAGTAGACCCACTGAACCTTTGGTAAGGATTGCTGTGCACATCCAAGCCAAGTGTGCAAAAGAAGTGGCTGCCTTCATTCTGCAGGAGATATGCATGTTGGAGAGCAAGCCACAGCTGATTATCATAAAGGGTGAGACCACAACTTTAGCCTGCCTGTGCTACAAATACAGGTTGTGCCAGAGCGTCTACCTGGTAGACCAATCAGAGCATCACCTTCCCCTGCTACAACAGCAACAAACCTCAAGGTCAAGATGACTCTGCCTCCTCCAAGAAATGCCCTGCTCTGCAAGGCACATTTCTGCATTCATCCGACGTGCCCAAGAAAACTAAGTCCTTAAGCTCTCCCTGAACTTATTAATGGTTTCAGATCTCCATCACATCTGAGCTACAAAAATGAGACAGATGCTTAAGACGATGGAAGGAGATTGTAAGATAAACTGTGGCCTTTACACAGGAACGCCATTGCTTAATCCTTTGTGGGTACTGCATCCAAACATTTGCCAGCCAAATACGATGGTCAGTTCTAGTTAACAGAACAACCAGTAGCTATGGTAGCAATCCAGCCAAAGCTGCCTTCAATGGCTGGTGGCTCCATCACTGTGGCTTATACATTTACATACCAGGGATAGTTGTAGGTGGATTTTCCACTGATGTAAGGGAGAGTCCCTCCTTCCAATGATGACTCAGGCCTGCATTTCCACAAAATGCAGGTAAAGGCTTGCATGGTAGAAAGCCTTTCTCTATGGAAAGCAGCCGTGTGGGAAGAAACCTGAAGCCCTTCTCCCACCAGCTTCTATTTTTCAGCACAGGGAAAGAGGCTGTACAGTAGGCAGTTATATAAGCCTTTACCTTTCATCTCAAGAGCCACAATCACCTTCCACAAAAGTGAAAATCAACACCCCAGGCTACAAGTGTTTCAACTGATCTATATTAAGAACACTATTGCTTTGTAAACCGGCAGAAGAACCTTAATGAAAAGGATTGGTCTCAATGGCATTTGAGACGACCCAACTGCGCCGTCAGAAAACCTGCAAGTCTTGCTTTTGACGGCATGGTTTGCATTACTAACAAGGGTGGAGCATTTCTTCAGGTCAGAGATGGGAATCTAGGCTGGGCTCCTGACCCAGTTTCTCTTCCTTGGGAGTGAGAAAGAGAGAGAAGAGAGAAACATTTGAAGAAGGTGTGGATTATGCCAGAAAAACCTCCAGACTGTAATTAACCTTCCCCCTCTGTCAAGAAGGAAGCCTACTTGAAGATAGTGAGGGGTTGGACAAGTTGCTTGAGGCCCAAATCAATTGGTGGGCCACTGTGTGAGACAAGATGCTGCATTAAATGGTCTGGGACCCAATCCCACAAGGCTCCTCTTATGTGCCTATCAAATGCTCACTTGACTAGCCATTCTTAAGACAATGATGGTTTCTCCCCATCTACACATCATGGGGGTTAATCAAGCTAACCTGCCCAACAGTTATGCCATCCCAGGCCAGGAACCAAAATATAGGACGCCATTAATTAGTATGCAGGGCAAGGGGTATCACGGTAGCATCTTGGGAAGCAACACAGATACAGGGAAACAGGGAGCCCTTCAAGATGCTGCTGAATTTGGGGATCCCACCGCCTCTGACCATGGCCTGTGCCTAGTGTGGACAGGGAAAGTGGGGCCCCAGTGTCTGAGAAGCCACAGTTCCCTCATCCATGCTGAGCCACTAGGTGGGGGTAGATTAACCTGTGTCTAGGCCTGCTGCTTTCACCCACTGCAACAGGACACTGCATTTCCTTGTATGATGCACAGCTTTCCACAAGCACTCTGACAAGGATCATATTCATCTCTCCTTCTCTGCATAAGGTTGCAGGAGGGTCACCTGATATCAGATTCAGTCTCCTGCTGCATCGTGGGAGGGGGCGACCAGCAAAGGAGCGCAAGTGGACCAGTCCTCTGAAAAAAGGTCTGCAGATAGAGTTCCTGGTTCTGCTCCACTGATCAGGAAATGCTAAGAAGGGGCCTTAATCCGGCAGAGGATATGATAAAAAAATTTGACCAGTCAAGGAATCTGCTCTCTCTTGGCTTCTAAATACAAAACTGGAGGAGTCTCCTCTACCTGCTGAGGTTAAAGCAACCTGCAGGTCGCGTCTGCACCAATTTTTCTCCTGTACTCAGGCGGGAGCGCTTACTCCACTACCCAGACTTACATTGCACGGGAATCCATTCCCCGCTTAAGGAACGGCGCGCGGTTGCGGGAGGGGGGGGAGAGAAATGCAGCCGATCGCGCCGCTCCCTCCTTCCCCACGTCTAGGATTTCTTCACCAAGGCAAGACAGACAGACGGGCAGAAGCCATGTTGGCGGCCGCACTGCAGGGAGAGCCATCCAGCCGCGCTAGAAACGCGGCGCGAGGAAGACGACGATGGCGCTCGGAGGTGGGACCGCCGGGGCAAAGCATCGATCCGGTCCACGCTCCCCCCGCGCCTCCAGCGCTCCGGGCGCCTTCCGGCACAGAGCCGTCGGTGCGTCCCTGGCGCACTTCCTTCTGCCGGCGGCGTTGGCAGGCGGGGTGGGGCTGCCGCAGGAGAGCGCGGGGCGGCCGGAGACACGCACCCCGGGGCACTTCCAAAGCTCCCTCCCAGACCGAGGGGCTGATCGGCAGCCGTCGGGGTCACCTTCCCTCGGAGGTTAGAGGCCCCTTCCAACTGCTGCCTCCACTCACTTACCCACCCACCCGGTTTGAACCCCTGCTCGGGGATCCGCGCCCTCGAGAGCAAAGGGACCCCCCGTGCGGTCTCCCCTCGCCCCTCACCTTGGCCCCGATCTGGTTGCCGCACTGGCCGGCCTGCAGGTGGACGATTTCCCTCATGGTTGCTGTGCCGTCGTAGCTCCGATGCGCTCACAGCCTCCGATCTCCCCGTCGCCGCGTCTTCTACCTCCGGGCCGCTGCGCTAATGGGCCTTAAATGGGGCCCGGCGGGGAAGGGGAGGGACGGCCGGCGCGCGTCACTCGGCCTGCGCATGGCCCGAGCAGTGGTGGCTGCCTGACCCTGCCAGCCCCTCCCCTCCCCTCCCCTCCCTCCCTCCCTCCCTCCTCCTCCTCCTCCGAGGCCAAACTCCGAAATAGCAAGCCTGGATTAAAGGTCCTGGCTGGAGTTTTCTCCTCCTCCGCTTCTGACCTCCTCGTCCGGGCTCATCCTTTTCCCAGGGTGTTCACAGCGACCTCGTCTAGGGGTGGCCAGCTGGAAAAGACAACAAGGCTGCTGATGCTTGAACAGCTATTCCGGAGGCTTCCTCGAAGCTATTTTCTTCCATAAACCCTTTTTGGATCCTTCCAACAAGGGTTCGGGGGCGCCTAATATATGTACCCGCAAAGGGCGGTAGGCTAAGGCGCCCTGGGACCTCCTCGTGTTTGGAGGGGGCCAGATGTTCACAGTGTTTTCTTTTGATTAAGCAATTATAATAGCAGCAGCTTTTCATATACCTATGTTTTCTCTCTTTTCTCTATAAGTGTTAGGCAAGTTATGGATGAGGCAAGAGCTACATGTAAATTTAATTTTTTTCTTCTTTTTTAAAAAATTTATTGAATAAGCAATGAAAAAATACAGTAATATCACATAAGGTATCTCAATTGTTCATCAGTTACAAAAATATAGCAAACAAATGGAATAGCAAAACATTAATAATCCTTAATTAATATTGTTTAAATGGCAAATCAAACTTATTTTTCCTCTCAATGCCTGGCTTCCCCCGTGCCCAAACCATGTTATAATTTTGTCCCAATTGCTGAGCCAATCAGATTTAAGTTTTATTCCCCTCCAAAACAAATTTCTTTGTCTGATAAGATCATATAACATAAATTTTGACATATGGGCCTCCCAGTTATTTAATATCCATAGGCTGGAGTCTTTCCATCCCTTTGGTAACTTCATTTGGGCAGCTCTCATTGATTGTTTCATAACATATTTGTCATTTTCAGTACAATTAGCCATATTTATTTGATGTGTGATACACATTTCTTTATACCATTCAGTCAGGTTATTAATAATCTTGACCGTTTCTGTACTATCCTGTTGCCAAAAGGACCTTGTAAATTTAAGATGTGTAATCATTAAATGTATATGGATATTATGCATGAAAATATTTTTAAAAATTAAAATGTTGGAGAGTGTTTTATGAGGATGAGGCTCCTGCCCCTCTGGAAAGGGGAATTTCATGTGAATTGCAGAAGCTGGAATTTCTTAAAAGAACAAAAAGAAAAGAAAACAAAAACAAATGTTCTTCCTCGAGCCCTGATCAGTGTTTTCTGTGCTTTGGTAGCTTAGTGTCTCGTTCTCCTTTTTGTTTTGCACTTGAATGCTACAATTACATTAGTATCCTGAAAACAAAGGTTGTGTGAAGAGGCCCAGCTCCTGCGGACCAGGCATTGCCTCTGAAAAATCTCCAGCCAAGCTGGATGCTGGGTGTTTTGTAAATGGAAATGAGTGGTGGAAGCTTTTCGGAATCCCTGGGGCCCAAGTGTGAACCAGGAGGGTGTGTGTAGATCCTACAGGTAGTGTTTGAACAAATGTTTGCACCATCGGAAAGCAAGGGAGTGTGAACAACACATGCTGATTGCAGAATTTCATGCAAAACCATGTGAGGGTGAATAGAGCATCCATCTATTCTTCCCACCACTCTTCAAAATTAATCTAAGGACTCAGATCTGCGGAAACTGCATCTGCCTCCACTTAAATATAGTGTATATGTTTTTGACATTCTTATGTCCTGAACAGAGGGAACTTCACCCACAGCTGAGAAGATCGAATGAGTGTCCATGGCAGAATGGCCTAGTCCTCTTAACCACTGTGACACTAGAGTGCTAAACTAGTTTGTGTGAGAGTGTGCACACGTGTACAAGTGCACAACTTTAGTTAAAAGAACCAATAACCACAATTCTCCAGGTGCCTTACAAGCAAGGGAAGCATGCAATTTTTAATATATATATTTCTATATTCACAAAATATATAAAATCAATACAATTTTTAAAAATAGAAACAGGTGTAAGATGTAGTATAATCTAGTCTTACAAGGATAGTAAGGGCTCAGTGAGAAAGTGAATATACATTGTTTCCTTGCAAAGATTTACTCTCTGGTTACTATTTGACAAAATTAATTTGTTCAAATGTAACTGTTACTTCTTAACTCAAACACCAATACTTGTTGTAGTCTATAACAAAATGTATATTAAATCATACTGTTTGCATGCTTAAAAAAGCCTAACATAAAACAAGGCCTGTTACATCTCTGATGGGGCAAAGGTTTTGCCTACTCTTTGCAAAAGGGGTGCAAATCCCATTCTTCAAGAATCAGGGAATCCTGTGCACCACTCTTTTGTCTATTACTTAGCAGGAACTATCCATCTTGCATTCAGAATAAGTTATGTTAATTATAAGGTGCCACCATTTTGTAAGAGCAATAACAATTAGACTTTAAAACAATTTGATCATGGTTATTGCTGTGTAGCACAGACTGATGTTACTGATCTAGTTTTGCATGGTTTCCAAAATGTGACTGCCCAGAAGCTTTCTGTTGCATGAAGAAGGGTGTTATTGAACACTAGCATGGGCTTGTTTTCTCTAGTGCCACTGACTTAAGGCCTGTTTGCACATACCTCAAAGGAGTAGTTCCTGCTGCTCTTTGGGAGGCCCATCCACATGCCACCACCACTGTCATGGAGCTCACCAAGCCTACCCCTATTTTAACTAGTTGTCAACAACTAAAACACCCAAAGCTTGATTGGGAGCAGCTAGTGAGCTCCTGCTCACCAGGGTTTACACCTTCTTCCAGGTGTGGTGCTGTGATTGGGCATGGAGTTGTGGCTGTAGCTGCACAGTTGTGCATCATGTCCTAATCACCATGGCAATGTATAGGTGGGCCCCAAATATTGCTGCATCTGTGGCCATGGTGACCCATCCTGCCTGAACTGAGACATCCACACTTCAAGCACTGGTGGTCTAGTTCAAGACTGCATTAGGAGTTGAAATGTGGATGGCTGTCTCCACATTCGATCTTATTCTCACTGGAATGGTATTATTACCTTTTGATAGGCAGTCGGAGCCTCCAAGGTCTTTCCTAATCCTCAGCCTTCTATGAAAGATCTTTGCACAATATGGTGGTTTGTGGAAACCAAGCCCTTCCATTATATGACAGATGACTGTATTAGAAACTACTGGGCAGGCCTATCTTTCTCCGTGTGGCCTGCAGCTATTTCATCATGAACTCAAAGCTATCTAGTTCCTTCTGAACTGTCTGCTGCAGAGAAACCCTCCTTCCTAGAGCCAGCGTTATGCACTGTCAAACAGCTTTTGTATTTGTTTATCCCCTTTCTGTTTTACTTTTGCCATTTCCTTTCATTAGTGTTAATTAACTTGAACAGAACGAGTCCTGCAAATGTCAGAAGTCCTTGTATACAGAACTGAAATCTTTGAGAAAGCAGATTGCCCCCATCTCCTAGTCCAGGGTTGATTTGGGTCAGCTGGATGGCAGGATGCTCCACATGTATTGCTTTTGCAGCTTGTGCTTGGTAGAATAGGGTGACCACTCCAAATACAGGGAGCATAGTGTTCTTCAGAGAAGAATATAGAGTTTATTTGACTTCTATGGCAAAGAGAACTAATGTGAGAGTTTCAAACCTCTTCCTTATGGCTATGACAGAGGAAGTATAGATTCCATGCACTTCACTGGAACACTTACCCAGTTTCTAAGCCAGTTTGGTCTAGTGGTTAGGGAGCCGGACTCCTATCTCAGAATACCGGGTTTGATTCCTCACTTCCCCATGAAAGCGAGCTGGGTGACCTTGGTCTAGTCACAGCTCTCTTCTGAGTTCTCATAGCCCCACCTACCTCCGAAGGTGTTCTGTTGTGGGGAGAAGAAACTGTCAGCCATTTTGAGTTCCCTTAAATGGGTGAGAAAAGTGGGGTAGAAAAGACAACTCTTCTTCTACCCAGGGATTGCTAATGAAATTATGATGTTGGTGTAGGACGTATGATAGCACAAAATCCACTTCTTACCCACATTGGGTTGAAAAAGGGATTAGGGCACTATTAAGAAATCAAAATTATCTTGGAAATTCTTATAATGAGTTCTAGAGGTCATCATTGGTCATACCCTGTTTTTTATTCCATATTTGTCCTCAGATAATTATAATGGTAAACCTATGCATCCAGTTGAAGTTATGACCTAATGAACTCTTTCCTAAATGGGGGAAAAACAAGGACAGTATTTTGCTTAATAGAGATATAAACACCTAAAAGATCCCCCAATTATTCTTGGGTTAAAAATACTGATACAACCCTGTCCTCCTGCACTGATTCCAATAATAAGAACATAAGAGAAGCCCTGCTGGATCAGGCCACACCCCATCTAGTCCAACATCCTGTCCCACACAGAGACCCACCAATTTCTCATGGGCATCTCTGGCAGAAGACAAGGACAAACCTTCACCTGCTCTTGAATCCCAGCAAATGGTTTTAGAGACATCCTGCTTGTCCACCCAGCCTGGAAGATGATACTACATAAAATGTTAATTCTGAGGTCTCAGTTGTTTCAGTTTCTATTGTGTTTAGGCAGAGTTCAATATGATTTAGAAGCAGACTGTGCTTAATTTAATAGACTTTCTCCTCCTAAGATCCTGTACAGACACCATAGAACAGCGGAGCACAATACATAGCGTAGAAGATGAAGGAAACCGCTACAGTCCTGCATATCAGTGGTTATCAAACCTGGGTCCTGAGATGTTTTTTAACTATAGCTTCCATCATAAGAACATAAGAGAAGCCTTGCTGGATCAGGCCACAGCCCATCTAGTCCAGCATCCTGTCGCACACAGTGGCCCACCAAATGCTCATGGGCATCTCAAGCAGAGACAAGGACAAACCTTCTCCTACTCTCGAGTCCCAGCAGATGGCCTTAGAAGCACCCTGGAACCACATCTAGAACCACATCTTAAAATGACTTCACGATAACAGAAATTATCAGTAGGTTGGGACTGACAGGGTAGTGGTGTGTGGGCAGAACTTTGTCTGGAAGTGTGCCTTTAATCTCCCTAAATCATGCTTTGGTCCACTGTCCAAACGTGTGCCAGTCCCTTCCTCCCTCACAGAAGTGCTCAGAGATGGCAAATCCAGAATATCTGTACTTCAACACCAACTGCTGTGGGAATGCTAGATTATTTGCTGTGTTTTGACATTGTGTTTAATATTCGTTGGGTAGTATGTTTAGCCCAGTTTTTACTTTTACACTAGCATTTTGAGATGCATTATGAGAAAAGGCATAAACATGTTTCAATTAAAACGGAAAGGTTTCCAAACCTGCTGGGACGCCAGATGCTGATCTACCACTAGCTCCCATCAGCCCCAGTCAAGGAATGATGGGAGGTGTAGTTTAGTAAGATTTAGAGACCAAGTTTGAGAATCTTCTACCACCACCACCACCACATCTAGGGACCCTAGCCCTGAACTAAGGATCTGACATTGGTTTTGTCATTAAAGTCTTTCTTCTCCTCCTGATCCAGTTTGGTCTAGTGGTTAAGAAGCCATACTCTTAT
Organism: Aspidoscelis marmoratus; assembly: GCA_014337955.1. Lineage (NCBI taxonomy): Eukaryota > Metazoa > Chordata > Lepidosauria > Squamata > Teiidae > Aspidoscelis > Aspidoscelis marmoratus. Next base: position 2,648,993 of record MTQE01002560.1, read on the forward strand.
CTGGGAATACCTGGTTTGATTCTGCACTCCTCCACGAAGCCATCTGGGTGACCTTGGGCTAGTCACAGCTCGCTTCTGAGCTCTCACAGCCCCACCTACCTCACATGGGGCCTATTTGCACTTGGCTTTATTCTGGAATATATCCTAGAATAGGGGCCTGCTGTCCACATGCTAGTGTAGGCTACAGGAGGCCCTAAGGGAGGTCTGCCAGAGTCTGCAGTAGCACCCAGAGCACAGGTCCCTATGCTGAAATATATCCCAGAGTACAGCCAAGTGCGAACAGGCCTATGGTGTCTGTTGTGGGGAGAAGAACAGAAAACTTTGTCAGCCACTCTGAGTCCCCTTAAATGGGTGAGAAAAATGGGGTAGAAAAGCCAGCTGTCCTCCTCCTCTTCCTCCTCCAGAGGCTTTTCCGCACTGCAACGCGTTCCAAACGGAACGCGTTCAGGCGGGAAGCTTAAGACAGCTCCGGGCGCTTTCACCGTTCACACACAGGCGCGCCGGAACGCGTTCCGGCGCGTCTGTGTGCGAATGCTCAAAGCGCCGGGAGCTGTCTTAGCCGGCAAAGGCCGGCCAGGGGCGCGGAGACAGCCGCGGAGGCAGATCGGCAATCAGCTGATTGTCAAACAGCTGATTGTCGAAGCCGCGCCGGCGTCGGAGGCGAGCCCGCAGCTGTTCGGGAGACAGAAGCAGGCGCGAATGCTTCTCCTCCCGAACGCCTGCGGGCGGCTCGTCCGCGTTCGAACGCATGTAGAGCACTTCAAAGTGCTCTACATTTCGAACGCGAGAAAGACAGCTGCGGACACGTCGGAGCGCAAGCCCCGCTCGGGCAATGCGGATGCCGTGTCCGCAGCTGTCTCCCGCGCGTTCCAAACACCCCCGTGCGAAAACGTCTCAGGATCAACAGAGTTCCCCATCAGCTTGCAGCAATGTCTCCTCAGGCTGGATACACAGAGAGCAGGCATTGTGAACCTTCATGGGAGGCTGTTCAGAGGGTATTAATTACAAGGACTCCAGGGTATCTATTATCCATTATTATCCTATTATATGCTGCCATTCAGTGAAAGCTTGTAAACTGTGCCAGAGTGGGGGAAATCATAGAAAGGCATGAAGAGGGATTTTCTTTCAAAGCAACGAGCAGGTGGATTATCTGTTGTCTAGTTATGTAAATAATGTACTCACAAGAGCCTGTGGAAAGGCCTTTACTTGTCTACATTAGAAGCAGCCTGTGAGTGCAGAGTTGGGGTTTCTGCTCTCTTCATGGAGCTAAGCGGCATTAATTACTGTAAGATTTCTTTCCATATTTAAAGCAGAACATGGAATTAGTTGGCACAACTATATTTTTAAAAATAAAATAGGAGTGTGGAAATTTCCATTGTCTGCCATACTTTGCACATAGTACTATACTGAAGGGTTTGTTTGGTTTTTTAAGGGTTTATTTTCAAACCTGTCACTTTCACTGGGTAGCTTTAAGAGATGAATGCATTTTCATTATTCTTGCTTTCTTCTCAGGACTTTTGACTGAAAAAGAAATCTCACTACCAAGTCTGCATATTGAGTAGCAAATCTACTCATTAGGAAAACTAGACCTGGAATATAGGTTTCCTAAATGTGTATCTGCTGCTCTGTAAGTAGAAGTAGTTAACCACAGACATTACAAATCTTAAGGTTGATAATTTGTTTGCCTTCCAAGCCTGATACTGTGTGTTTCTTTTGTTACAGTTGCACATGCCATGTGTGGTAATGAAGATACTGAAAACTTTCAATGATGCCAACATGTCAGTGCTGAAGTCATTTAGCTCAACATCCACCTTCCCAAAAGGGAGGGTTTTGTTTTTAAAAAACTGCCTGCCAATGCTACTTGTGTTGGACAAATCATTCATTTCTATGGGTTGTGGGTTGATGGAGATGAAAGTGGTTGCATCGTGTCCCTACTGCATGCTGTTATTTGTATTTTGGGTGTTTATTATCATCTGACCATTATCTGCAAGATGGAATGGGTGAGCTCTCCGATGCTCTTTTGTTTGGTTAACTATTGGCAGCTGGATCTCCAGTTCCTCTGCCTTTTTGAAAACCAGCTTGCACTTCTGGTAGTTCTCTGTTCACATTTTGCTGAAGCCCAGCTTGCAGGATCTAGAACTTAACCTTGCTAGTGTGTGAAATGAGTGCGAGTGTACGTTCTTTGGCACTGCCCTTCTTTAGGATTGGGATGCAAACTGACCTTTTCCAATCCTGTGAACACTGCTGAGTTTTCCAGATTTGCTGGCATATAGGGAGTGGTGCTTTTTTGCTTCAAGCAAGAGCATTTCCCCATGGCCAGGCAGGGCAGGGCAGGGCAGGGCAGGGTGGGGCTTTGGCCATATGGGGCAGGGCTATGGAGGGGGTTGTTTAATGCATACTTATCATTTATAATGTCTCCTGGAAGAGAACATTATGCAGGGTGTGATGGGACGAGGCAGCGGGCTGCATCCATCCCACACGGTGTGCTCTGAGCTGCCGTAGAGCAGAGCATACTATCAGTGTTTAGTTCTGGTCTGTGGCAGCGGCACAGACCGGCACCCACCCACCCCAAAACAGCCCCATCCTGGTCCCCGGACCAGTGGTTGGGGACCCCTGCTTTAAAGGCATCCTCTTTTAGAATTTTAAATAATTCAGTTGAGATTCCATCATCTCTGTTAGCAGTGCTTTCTAAGGCCTGCTTGACTTCTGTCTCCACGACTACGTTCAGACCTAAATTTTAATCCAGAGTGATTTGAAAGTGAGATAGTACATTGGCAAAGTGACAAGCTGTTTGCTTAATGTGAAAGGAACATAAGTCACTTTGCTGATGTGTTCTTCCAACTCTGAAAGTGGACTGAAGCTGGATTAAAACTTTGAATGCAGTCCAGGATGTCTGGCTTTAGGTCAGTGATCACACCACCATGGTTATCAGTTATAGTAAGATCTTCTTTGTATAACTCATAGATTTCATTGAGCTACGTAAGTCTCTCAACTATGACAAGGCAGTGATCCATGAAGGGCAAATAATTCCATATACTGATGTTTAAAGTAAACTAGCTTTGTCAATGGTTCTCATGGGCCACAGTCAACTAAAATCATAATACAATCATTATTAAACCAGGCATATCTGAATAATGGAATAAACTGATTAACATTGTGCTTTCATTGATTCCCAAAGAGCCGTTTCAAACCCAGCACTGAATCTGAAGTACAGACTAGGGGCCTATTCGCACTTGGCTTTATTCTGGCATATATCCTAGAATAGGGGCCTGCTGTCCACATGCTAGTGTAGGCTACAGGAGGCTCTAAGGGAGGTCTGCCAGAGTCTGCAGTAGCACCCAGAGCACAGGTCCCTGTGCTGAAATATATCCCAGAGTACAGCCAAGTGCGAATAGGCCTCAGAATTCATTTATAAGCATGCATGCATGCACACAACACCTGAATATAGATTGGGATTCATTTATGCACACTCTCTCTCACACACACACACTCACACAGACACCCACACCATCCTTTTTAGCAACAAAATGATCTCTTTTATGTTGTTGCCAAGAAATTTGCTTGGATTTGCCCAGAAATTAATAGCACTTTTACTAGCCTTTGGGACTGGTCATAGCTCAGTGTTACTCAAACTGCCTGGAAAGATGAGAGTTGAATTTTGTATAACCTTTACTTTTACAACAAAACTGACCTCTTCTCTATCTAAGAAAGGACATATGTGTGTTGGTAGTATTTGGCATTTCTTTAGTTAATGCAGCAGCAGTGCTAAGCTGGCTATCCGAAAGCAAAGCCAGGTAGTGTTAATGGTTGCTGGAGGGCAGTCTTTTGTTAGACTAATAACTTGGTAATTGTGTCAGAATGCTTAACTGATGTTTCATCAATGGAAGCTAATGAGGGGAGGCATTCCTCTGATAGATGGGAAAGTCTTTCATTGTTGGAAAAAAGAGAGGAAGAAAAGAAAAACGTTCACCTTCCTTTCCCTGGTCAGCACTTTTCCACAACTTTTTTTTTGGATCCTAAAACCACAGAGTTGGAAAACAAACATGAGTTAGGTCAACATCACAAAGAACTGACATTTCCTGTAGAAATACCAAACAGTATTTGCCATTTGGGTGTGAGATGCTATTAGCCTACCTAGTCTGGAATCTGTATAGCAAAAGTCCTTCCTTTTTTCACACCTGTCTGGGACAACGTTATGAATGAGGGGAGCATGCTCAGTTTTAGTAATTCTAATTATGTGACTTGATTTTTTAAAAATATCTGATTAGACATGGTGACACTGAAGCGTATACAGATGAGAGAAGACGCAGAAACAATTTTATTTCAGGTTGAATTGTTCAAGAATTCGTTATGAGGCTGAAATATACAAGGTATCATTGTTTCAGCTCCAGAGTTAGTCAATTTGTTACCTGTAGCCATAGCGTATATTTGATTACCAAATGTCTTTCATTTCTAAATAAGGTAAATTGTACAGCGGTATCTTGAAGTCCCCGTTACATTGTCATCCAGATGCCATGGGAGCCCAGAAGTGTCACAACTGTAATTTTTCACTGCTTGGGAAATTGATCATATCTATCGAGTTCTTTTAAGTTTATGGTTCAGCGCAAACCCAAATGACACACTCTGGTGCACATTCCCCTAGATGTGATAATACAGGATAACTTTTGCAGACGCCTTTATGCTTATCTTTCTGTGTGAAAATATGGTGTAGGAGTCTGTGATAACATTGCTGAGCTTTCAGGCCCTCCCTTTATTTACCTACAGTCTGTGCCTGCTTTCTTTCTACCATTTCTCCAGTCAATCCTATGCTGAAAGCCTGCAGAATTATCCCTGTTCTTGCTTATATTTCTTTGCTTAGCCGGTCACTTGGGGGGAATAACCTCAAAGGACCTGTTCTTATTTTCTTATTTTGGCCAAAGGAGAGGGAGGACTCACTTCCTGACACAATGGCCCGGTCTGAAGACCACGTGCTTGGGAAGGGAGCCCAGAGCTGGAGCAAAAGACCTGGGCGTGGTTCCAAATGTTGGATTGCATAACAAGCTACCTCACTACTCTCCTTCAGCTTTTCCTTTTCTCTGCCATTCCCTAATTATGAATGCTTTATATAAAAGATCTTTCATCTTTGTACCTCTCTCCTGTCTCCCAGTTCAGCTAGTAATGCTCTAGTGAAGGCACTAATGAGGACAGGAACAAGCAAATTTGTGTTTGGTCAGCTAGCTGCTTGACAAATACTTTATTTTTTTAGCCTCAGGTAGTTTGGTAGTCTGTGTTGTGCTCCAAGACCAGAATCCATTTCTCCCCAAATTTCCAGTCTGTGGATTCCTAGTTTTCAAAATATAAGAAAATAAGAGTCCTACTGGATTGAGCCACAGCCCATCTAGTCCAGCATCCTGTCTCACACAGTGGCCCACCAATGACTTCTGGGCATCTCAAGTAGAAGGCAAAGGCAAAACCTTCACTTGCTGTCCACTTCCTGCAAATGACCCTTAGAGGCATCCTGCCTGTCTCCCCAACCTGGAGGAAACACCTAGGCATCCATTCTAGTAACCATTGATATACCTGCCCTCCATGAATGTCCATTTCTATGGCAATAAGAGATTCTACTGAATTCCAGGAAGTAAGTGATACCTGTGCCACTAGCTATTTTGAAACATGTTTGTACTATTGATTGAACAAGAAAAAGAAACATAGTGTGTGAACTTTTGCAGAGTAAATTGACATCCCCTAATAGTTCCTAATTTAGTCTTCCCATAGTAATCATTAGAGACACAAGAAGTTATAGGGACTGTACATCTGTACCAATTAATGAGATGAGAAAACTGAGGAAAACTTTTTTATTTGACATTTTATTTGGCCTAGATGTTTGAATTCTCCTTTGCTGAGCTGTTCAGGGTCCCCCCCCCCAATTTGTCACTGTTGCTGTAGAGATCCTGCTCCTTCAGGGAGCAAAGCTGACATCTTGTCACTTGTGTGCTGGTGTTTGTTGGCTTAGAAGTGCCATCTAGTGTGTTTCTAGCAGTATATAAGCCAACCACATCCATACCTGACAAGTGTACCAGGCAAAGTTGACAGTACATTGCACAGTGAGCCAGGCATCATTCTATTAAGCACAACATGAGGAGTCACTTCTGACCTGGCTTCCCAAACTGCACCTTTTTTAGAGTGAGGCATTCAGATAATAGGAAAATGCCAGTGACAGTTTCTGCACTGGGCCTTATTCTGGATTCTATTCTGGAATAGGGACTTACCATCTGTATCTTGGTGCAGACTGTGATAAACCTTCTCCAGGGCTTGCTTTAATCTGCACTAGCATGTGGATGGCATGTGGATGATCCAGAATATAGCCCAGTGAGAAAGAGCCAGTGTACAGATAATCCCTGTGAGCAGAAAACTGAAGAATGGCTCTTTCTTCCTTCTGGTGATGTTGTTGTTGTTGTTGTTGGTGGTGGTGGAAGATACTATTTCACTGCTATTATTGATTCACCTGAGTCGAATGCCTTGGTTTACCTATGCAGGGAGGCCTTACTAGTCAGGAAGGACTATAAAATACTTCTGTTGAAGCTCAGTTATTTTTAATTAAACACATCTTTTATGAGTTCTGCTTTGGTTTTTCAGTTGTTGTTGCTTTCCAGACCCAATGTACTGATTCTTCCTTCTTCCTCTTCTGGTTTGTCCTTTGATCCTGATTTGTTCCCCAGCTTCCAGTTCCCAGCTCACCTCAGGTTGCTACTGGTAGTCTAACCCTTCACTAAACTCTTAATATTTTGTTTTAGCTCCACAGTGCCACCAAGAGCATCTGAGAGTCATACCCCTGAAGCTAACACAGAATGGATAACTATGCCCTGCCTTGTTTCTTGGACACATTATCCAATTAAACTGTCTTAGTATGAAGTGTTCAGCTTTTTCAAATTAAGTTCAGAATCCAGAGGTTGGCCAAAATGATGACTGACATTGACTGTGGGTGGGCAAAACAATATTCCATCTGAGGAAAAGGTTGACCTTAAACTGGTCTCACATTTCTGTTGCCTTTTCCAGGAAACACCTGTTCAGGAGTCCAGCTCTAACGATGATCTTCTAGAATGTAGCAGATTCTCTTCCTGCTCCAATAGTTTTCAATCTCCCTTTGGTCCTCTCTACCATATTACAATATAATGTTACAGTGAAGTATCAGACTGTGCAGTCATGGTATTGTACGGTCCTAGCTTGAATTGTTTCAAGACTCCTCTACCATTTAAAGGGGCCCCATAGACTCTTCCCTATAAAAAAAAAGCAGGCATGTTCTACTTCATTAACAAAAATTAAATAAAATTAAATAAATTGCATATGCATAGTCATCGCATATCAAAATCTTTGCTTCCCTCTTCTAAGCTAGATGTTTTAGAATGGCTGCTGTCCAAAAATCAAGTTTATTTAAGTGCAGTACTTAAGTTTATAAATCTGTGCTAGGTGTGAATGACGTTTTTCTGTTCCCTTTTCCCATAGTAACTTATGTGGTATGGTGTCATATCATATAGAATTATCTGTTCAAATTGACTGTTGAGACTTAACTCATAAGTGAAACCTGCTGCATAAATCTGCTTTGGTAGTTCCATCTTCTGCAAGAATGAATGAGTGTCTCATATGCATGACAACCACGAGAGGGTGCCCAAAAGCAAACTAGTTCCCGATGTGTTAGGAAGTGTAGCTATTGTTTTTCAGGGAGCACTAATACTATGCAAGAAATCAATCAACTACTTAAATGAGCTCTTGTGTCAGTCTGGCTAGGTCCCTACTATTTATTTTCTTCTGAGAGTAGATATTTTACTGGGTGGGTGTTAGGAACAATAAAAGGTGGTTTTTGAGAGCTTTCCTCATTGGCCGTTGGGTTTCTTTTCTTCTAAATCTTTTGTAGAAAAAGTAAATTGCTATATCTTCAGCCTTTATTTGGATTATTCATGTTCAGCATTGTTCATGCTCATAGAACTCGGGGGAAATTAAGTATTACCATTGTTCTGTGAGGAAACCAAGGATCCCACCATGAAGTGCCATTCTTTTGCATTAGTCATTTTGAAATGAATAGGAAAGTTCTTGCATCTCATTGGACAACCACAATTGTGATACTGTCATTGCAAAAGGCATATTCAATGTCTGTCTTGCCATCCTCTGTAAGGTTCTTTTGAGCAGTCTTCCTTAAGGAGAACAGTAGTGTCCTTGTGCCCCCTGTTAACTACAATAAGACAGCAAAGTGTGCTGCCAGCTGGGGTCTGTACTCCTCTGCCCCCACACTGGGTTTGCTATGGACATTCAGGCTGTGATCAGACATAGCAAAGGGGAAAAAGCATCTCTGGGGCAGACTACAGAACATTCCCCTCTCCTGAACATTCTGTTCTAGAAAAGGTGGATTAGAAAAGGCTTGGAAATGCGAAGGCTTCCTGAGGTGCCTCTGAGGTGTGCCTTTTGTTATGTCTGAATATAGCCTCAGTCAGCTAAGCTACATGCAGGACTGCATGGAATGAGGAACAAGAAGGCTATAATACTGTTCTGTCTGCCCTGTTGGCTGCCTGTGAACCAGTTTTGTCTAGTTGTTAGGGAGTGGGTTTGATTCCGCACTCCTCCATGAAGCCAACTGGGTGACTTTGGGCTAGTCACAGCTCTCTTCTGAGCTCTCTCAGCCCCATCTACCTCCCATGGTGTTCTGTTGTGGGGAGAAGAATAGAAAAGTCCCGTTAATTGAGTGAGAAAAGTGGGGTTGAAAAGCCAACTCTTCTTTCACAAAACCTGAAAAATGATCAAACTACGTCTCAAGCCTATTTCTTCAAGCCTTCTCAAGATACTAGACTCTGCAGAGCCTCAGGCTTTACACTTAACAGGTGTGTTGTGTGGTGCCACATGGATTTCACATGCAACACAGAAATCCTTTGGGCTAAGACCATCCTTGTTCACAGCCCCCTTACCCTGTATATCTACCAAGCTGCCATTTTGATTGCCTTCTGTTCTCTTCTGATGTTTCTCTACTATTTTAGCTATGAAGGGGGAAGGATGAAGGTGGACCTAAAACTGAAACAGTAGAAATGGGGAACAGTGCTTTGTTTCACAAACTGTGTAGCCACCCCTGTCTGGCAAACAGCCACAGTACTTGCTTTATTGCCTGTTGTGCTTTGTTTTGTAGATCAGGGGACCAGCTTCATGGCTTTCAAGGACCCATTGTACAGCTTCTCAGAAAATGGGAAGATTCAATAAATCATAAATATTTTCCTGTCCTAAATATTAACACTATTCAAGAAACTGGAAAAAGAAGGCTGTTGGCCCTTTTAACCCCTTTCAAACTGGAAACTAGCAGAACTCTTTCTTTCTTTCTTTTCTTTTCTTTTTCACAATAAAACTCCTTCTGCTAATCACACAGTGGTACAGTTGTACACATCTGTCATGCAGTTTTCTCTTTAATCAGTTGAACTATATATCTGATCTTCCTAAGAATCCTGTAGGGTTGCAGAAACAGGGTTTATTAGCCTCTTTTCATATTTCAGACTTATAAAAGAAGCAGAAATGTGGCTTGAAATGCTGTGTCCTTCACATTGAAAGGATCTTGCCTCTCTCATGTCCTTTCTTCTGCCCCAGACTGGCTGGGTTTTGAAGAAAGCCTTTGTCTTCCTGGAGGCAAATATGAAAGAGCTATTGAGCAGGACGAACACAAAGCACCTGTTGTTTCAGAAGTATCACCTGAAACTCTCCTAAGAATCCAGGATGGGATCTTCTGTAGAAGTAAAGGGGGGAGGAAAGGAATGCATCATGGACGCTAAGAAACTCTATTCCTAGATACCTTTAAAAAGTTTTCTGTTTTCAAACACATACTGTGTTGTTGTTGTTGTTGTTGTTGAGCACCACCAAGTTGTGGCGACTCCTGGTTGACTGCATGGGTGCCTGTTAGGGATGTGTACAAATATTTGTAACATTCAATATTTGTACAAATTTGGACATTCGTATATGAATCAAGTGTTATGACATTTGTACATTGACATTCGTATTTGTACAAGTGTTTTGGAACATTCATCCAAGTGGACTGAGAGTGGATTGAAAGCAGATTCAGGTCGGACTTCAGAGTGGATATGTTACGGGTTACATATCAGAAACATATGGGATATGCATCGGTTCGTATTGGATATTCATACAAATTCATACTAATACATTTGTATCGAATAGAATCCTATAACATTCAACAGTCTGGATTGGGGAGGTCTCATGAAGGACCCTATGCCCCTAGTTTTAAAATGACCCTCAATAGAGGAGCCTTTTGTTAAAATGTTATTGTTTGTCTTTAATGCTTAAATGGAATGAAATGTGTGTTTTTAATCCTTTGTTAGCCGCTCAGAGTCCACCAAGGTGGAGATGGTGCGGGATAAAAGTTAAATAAATAAATAAATAAATAAATTTGAATGAATACAAATTTTCTTACAACCCCCCATTTGTTCACATCCCTAGTCCCTGTATCAAATTTTCTTAGCAGAGTTTTTACACAACATGGTGTTTTCTGAGACCCAAATCATCACAAGTTTATTTATTTATTTATTTATTTATTTATTTATTTTTATATTTTTATATTTCTATCCCGCCCCATAACCGAAGGTCTCTGGGCGGGTTACAATCTTAAAACAGCAGATTAAAACAGAATATACATTAAAACACTTTAAAAATTCAACAACACTAAAACAACACACATTATGTTTAAATGATGGTGTGATCAGACACAGCAGAACAAAGCATCTCTGGCTTTGAGGTGGGATTGTTCACACACCTGTCTATCGCTCTCCCTCTGTCCAGAACACTCTTGGCTAAAAAAGGTGGATGAGAGAAGACTTGGCGCTATGAGGGCCTCCCACTGTCTCTGTGTGGTGCCTCTGAGGTATCCCCTGAGGTAAGTCTGAGCACAGCCGTAGTGTTGACTGCATTTATTTACCCACAACACTCTTGCAATACAGGAGCTATGGTAGGCCTGACAAATACCGTTGCCTTTTAAGTATTTTCTAGCAGAAGCCAAATGACATTCAGATACAGTGGTATTCTGTGAAGAAAATATCACTTACATGGGACTTTGTTCAAGGTTCAATTGAAACCACAGACATATTTAATTCTGTATTTTAGGTTTTACTTCTCTTCTGCCGACTTTGAATGTAGCTACTTGCCAATACTTTCTACTTGGTTGATGCTATCGGTCTGGCTAAGTGGAACTGGGGTTTGGCAACCTCTCTGACATGTATTTGAGTTTGGATGGTCTGAAAATGTTAGTTTATGGCAGTTATTATATGACTTAAAAAAAATAAATTGCAAACATCTGTGTTGATGCTCCTACTTCAAAGCATAAGCTTTGATATTTGCATTTCAAGAAAGGTCATTAAATTCATGTGCTATATGCTTGTTCTTAAGATTTCACTTGCAAGGAATGTAGTTTCTTCTGTTAAAGAAAGGAACATAGCTGGTAAGTGTTAAGGTATATGAAAAAAAACCTGTATTTGCATAGCACATTTATAGAAACACAGATTTCTGCTGAATATGAAACTGTGCTGACAAAGCCTATTTACTTGATTTCCTTTGCAGTTTGCTGTCTCTAGAATTCATATTTCCTTCTGCAAGTCAAGAGTTGAGAGAAAGCTGTATGGGACATGGAAGCCCTGCTGGTCAAGGGATACATGAAGAGTTCCTTCAGTGCTTGCTCCAGCCCCTGTGAATTCAGGAGGCTTTGCTCATGCATTTTCGTATGCCTGTTTATAACCACAAAACTAAGAAACTGGCTGCTTTGAACATCTGGAATTTTTTGAAAATCAGTTCACATGGTGTAATGGCACATTCTGCACCCATTCTTTTCTGAAGTGGCAGCACTTTGTTGAGGGCCATTCTTGTTGAAGAAGAGTTGCACCAGATGCTTATGCAGATGTGTTCTTGTCACTTGCTAATAGGGATGTGCACTAATGTTTTTTTTGGGGGGGGTTTTGATGCATATCGAATTGAATATTTTAAAAATTGCATTCGTTCAAATAGATCCCCTTCAAATGTGGTAGGGTTCAAATTTGATACAAATCCCCTATGAATCCCCAATGAATCTGATACATATCCACTCTGAACATGTCAAATCTGCCCTGAATCCACTTTGAATCCATTCTGGATCCACTGCAGATGTGACTGGCACAGCCACTTTCCCACCTCCCAGGTTCACAAATGTAATGAAGCTTCATATGAAAGTACTGAAACATTCTATTTGAACGCGCATGTCAGTCTTCTAGGCCGCATTCCCATTATAAGCTTATTTCAGTTTCAAACCGTTTTCAATCCTCGCACTTCCCACGAGGCTTAACATGCTTTCCGCGTGTTAAATCACCCCAAAGCATTGTAAATGTTAATCCTCATTTCAACAGGTCTCACTCTGGTTCGTGTGCTTGAAACCTTTTACATTTTTAATTGTGGGAACCATTCCGTGTTAAGGGATGAGAGTTTCCCTCCCCCAATTGCTTGCTTCCAAAGCAAGCTGTAAAAATCCACCCCTTAAAGCAGCCGCTACACTGTAGCAATCCAACCACTTCACATCTGATAACGATGTTGCAATTTTGAAAGCTCTGACCTTTAAAAAAAGGAAAAGGGAGGAAAGCAGCCGAAGTTTGGGTGAGACGTGTGAATGTTTTAAAGGCTGTGACGGTGACGGGTGAAAGGGGCTTGAGTTGCCACTGTTGCTGTGTGCCCTGGGCAATGGGGAGAGAAGGGGAAAGAATCACTGGCTGCCCGCTGCCATTTTTCCTCCATCCAGGCAAGCGGCAGCCACTCAGCCAGGCTCCTTGAAGGGGTCCCTTATGGGTGGCACGTTCACGCCAGGAGGAAGAAGACAGGGCAGCCCCAAAAAGCGGCTTTTAAAAAGTAGCCACTTGAGTCCCCCCTTGAGTCACATACGTCCTCAGAATCCAGGTTGAATGCGATTCTGGCTGAAAGTAATGGGATCAGGCAAAGTTGCGGTTGCATCCAGTTCTGTTATTTCGGTTTAGAGAAACTGAATTAAGCTTATAATGGGAACATGGCCCTAATGTGCCAACATTTGATTTGAATCCAAATTTCTAAATTTGAATGAATTTCAAATATTATGAATATTCATGCACATCCTTACTTTCTAAAACATTAGAACTGGCAAAGGGATGAGATATAGAGGAGTTATGGAGTTGGAAAAGGCAGCTGGGAAATAAGGCATCATGCCCCCCTCATACTATGCAGGCAGAGATCAGAAACAGGCATGGAGGACAGTAATAAACAAAGGGCCTTTTTGCACTTAGGCAGCTGGGGAAGCCCAGTGATGCATCTGCATGGAGCATCCACACAGTGTGGAACCACTTCCATTTGGAAGCAGATCTGGGCATGTGGTGCCGTCCCCAATTGTGATAGCTGTGGTACACTCAAACATGCTCCACAGCTATATTAGGAGCACATATGGCACCCTTAGTAAACTCCCAGATGCAAACCTTCATGCATAGTTCCATGCAAAGGCTGTGTCGGGGCAGCATGGCTATGGCTAAGCAGTTGTTTCCCATAGCACCCAGTTGCTGCAGCAATGGTCAACACACATGGCCGTTGCTTTGGTGAGTGGGATGTTCTGGGATGCCAGTGTTTGCATGTTGGGGAACTTTTGGATGGAGCCTGCATTTGAAATGCAAATGCTGTTTTCCATCCCTGGTCTTCACGTCCCTGGGTCTGGGACACTAGCTCAGCAGCCAGGCAGATGTTCCACAAGGGCATCTCATCCCTCCCTGTTTCCCCTCCCCACAAAGGCCAGCCTTGCTATCATGGTAGTTACTCATTGCCCTCTACTGTAAATTTCAGAGGGTGAAGTCCCTTGAGCAAAAATGTAACCATCTTCCAGTTTCTGGATAAGTGAAGCAATGACTAAATCTTAAATCCCTCTGTCAACACTAGAAGCAAACACAGGAGATTGTACCCTCTAGACGTGTTTTCCCCCATCCCCTTTTTAGTCTGGAAAGAAGTGTGGGTCCTTCTAGAATCTCAAAACTTTGTTTACTGTCTTAATTTACTTCGTTTCCTGCAGCTGTGAAGAAGCTATGAGCAGCTGGGTAGCATGCAAGAGACCATTTTTTGCTGATCCCAGGAAGGGAAAGCAAACTAGTATTGAATCCTGGCTGGTGGCTTAACCCTCATTTCCTGACACATTTAGCTTTGTGGTTCTGAAACAGCAAACATGACTGTGATTCAAAGATCTGTCTGTGTCTGTTTTTTATAATCCTATAACAAACACTTCCAGATTTCCCCACATGTTTAGAAGTGGTATTTCCAAGCCATTGCTTAGGTTTGCTTTAGGACTCCGTTGTGCTAACAGCTGGATGACTTTAGACTACCGCTAATAGTCTGGAGTCTATTTTGGAGGAACTGAGTCCCGCTGCCTCTATAGGCTGACGTGAGGTGTTAAAAATGGGTACGATGGACCTCGTCTTCTCTTCTCAATGAAGACAGAATAAATCCCAAATTTATGGTAATTTAGGCATAGATTATTTCACAAACAACAAAAATATTAAACCATGGTGCTTGAGGTCTAGATTAATTGCAAAATGGGTTTCTCCTACTTTTTGCCCTATTTTTTTAAAACTGTTTTTGTATCATTTTTATTATTATTATGCTGGATTTTAAACCTTGTACTAGTTTTAGTATAGTCTGAT
>MTQE01002560.1:2663966-2690069 GCA_014337955.1 Aspidoscelis marmoratus
CCTTGGGTATGGGGCGGGATATAAATATAAATATAAATAAATATAAATATGTTAGGGATGTGCATGAGTGTATTTTTGACATTTGAATCTGAGTTGATTCGAATGGCAAAAAATCAGATTCGATTAGGATATTTAAGATCCAAATGTCATAAAATCCGATTCGAATCCATAACATTAGAATCTGTACATTTGAATGTTATTCGTATTTAAAGATATGAATGTCGACAACATTCGTATCTGTTATATCTATCTGTGTACATTCCATAAAAATCCGTATGCATCCCATTTTAATCCTGTATTTTAAGCACAAGATATGTATAATTTTCATGCAGATTCATATATGACAGTTACGAATCTACATATCTGAATTATTCAAAAATCCATATCGGATTTTCAAAAATCTGATTCAGGTAGGAATGTCCAAATTTGGATTTTCAAAAATCCAATCCGAGTTCAAATGTTGACATTCATCAGATTCGAATTGAATATTTGAATATTTGTTCATGTCTCTATCCTATATTAAAAATCTTCTGTCTTGTATTAGTAATTGTTGCAAATGTAAAGCCAGAATTATTACTACCAGAATCAGTAAAGAATGGGTAAGTACAGTAGAAGAAGAGTTGGCTTTTCTCCCCTATTTAAGGGGACTCAAAGCAGCTGACAAAGCTTTCTGTTCTTCTCCCCACAGCAGATATCCTGTGACGTAGGTGGAGTTGTGAGAGCTCAGAAGAGAGCTGTGACTAGCCCAAGGTCACCCAGCTAGCTTCATGGAGGAATGTGGAATCAAACCTGGTATTCCCAGATATGAGTCTGGCTCCCTAACCACTAAACCAATCTGGCTTTTCTGAACAGAGATGATAGAAACCTCCAGACTAGACTATTGTATTGTGCTCTACATGAGGCTGCCCTTGAAGATGGTTTGGAAGCTGCAGCTAGTGCAGAAT
This sequence comes from Aspidoscelis marmoratus, assembly GCA_014337955.1. Classification (NCBI taxonomy): domain Eukaryota; kingdom Metazoa; phylum Chordata; class Lepidosauria; order Squamata; family Teiidae; genus Aspidoscelis; species Aspidoscelis marmoratus. The sequence continues at coordinate 2,664,911 of MTQE01002560.1, forward strand.
GCACTTGCTAGATTGCTGACTGGAACAGCTGGCCGGATGCATATCATGCCAGTCTTAAAAGAGTTGCACTGGCTGCCAATGCGATACCAAGCCTGATTCAAGGTGTTTAACTTATAAGGCCTTAAATGACTTGGGTCCCAAATATATGAAGGAACGCCTACTTCCATTTTGACCTGCCTATGCCTTAAGATCTGGAGGTGAGGCCTTCCTGCTTGCCCCCCCCCCCCACTTAGCAGCATAAGGGGTGGGCACCCGGGAGAGGGCCTTCTCAGTAATGGACCCTAGGCACCTCTTTGCCCTGGCCTTCAGTTAAATGGAGATACATTTTTCCTTCCCACTTTTCAGACAATGCTATTGTTTTAATATATATATTGTTTTAATGTGTTTGATTTTAAATGATGTTACCTGCCCCGAGACCTCTGGGTATAGGGCGGGATAAAAATGCAAATAAATAAATATACTCTGGCCATTGGGCCTGATCTGAAACTTACAAAGCTTGTTTCACATTGTCATATCTTCCTTTGATCACCTCTAAAATGGATAGAAGCAAAGAGTAATTTCAAAGCAGCAAAATGAAATGCCTAGTATGAAAGCTTCTGCTGCACCCATGGGTGCTGTCTGCCAACAAAGGGAACTCCACAGTGGTACCATATAATTACTAGAAGCCAGACGACTTGAGGGCATCTTACATTTTCATCTTAGACAGCAAAATGCCTATCTTTGTCTCCGTAAAGGAGCCATGAGTACACTGTATCTAAGACCTACAGCTGCCATTGGCTTTGCTGACTGTTGGTCAAGGACAAACACTGAGAAAAGACAACTCATTTCATGCTCAATAGATACAGTGTGGATGTTCAGTTCTGCTCCCCATTAGTTTCTCCTTTTGAAACTTATGTTGCTGAACTGTGAATACATTCCAATTGCGATGTATATTTGCCCCAGGGATTCCTAAGAGTGTTCATAGTTACATCTTCACTCTGGGGAAAATGTGATGTCTATATTTTGGCACAGGAAAGAATGGAAAGAGACAGGCGTTATGTGGCGTCTCCCTGCTTGGGGGAATGAGATGGGGTAAGGTGTAGCTCAGCCTCTGTACAGACATAACCAAAGGGGCTCCTCGGAGAGACAGTGTGTGGTCCTCCTGTTCCCAAGTCTTCTCTAATCCTCCTTTCTGAGCACGCAATATTAAGGAAAGGGGGGGGAGGAGCAGACTGCTGCGCGAACAAGCCCACCTCAAAGCCTTCTTTGAGGCACCTCAGAAATGCTTCGTTCTACTGCGTCTGAGCACAATCTCTGTGTGTGGCTTACTCTTAAAGTATGACTTATTCTTTTCCAAGCAGATTTCATTTCTCTTTGGAACACTGGGCCTTTTCACACTTTACCTCTTGCCCTAGGGAGGCAATGTTCTGAAATGATTTGGGTGCCATACTTACGGACTTAGCCAGCACTTTACCAGGTACCGGTTAAGGGCAAATCACCTTCATTATGGCAGTGATCGCTCTGGTGTGCCACTGTTGCCAGGGTGATCAAGTGACTCTGGCATAATCACCCTGGAACAGCCAGTTATATGCTCCCCCTGCAACTTGTCCACCTGGAAGAGGTGCAGATGGAACCTGTAGAGCTATACCAGCCCTGTCCCTAATATAGGTGTGTGGCAGTTAAAACACCTATACATGGGGAGGGATTTCTGGCACCTGCAGAACCATTTCTAGTAAAAAGGTGGCTCTGCAGGGTATGGATGCCCTATGCAGGAGTCCCCCCAGTTTTACTGCAGAGTTTGGGGAAAGGGGTTGAAGGTCATGCAGGGGGAGAGGCCAGAGGATTGGCTGGATTCAAGCAGAATCCTCCTCCTCCTGTAATCACACATCAATATGTATAAGCCCCTCTGTTCCTGTGTCCCCCTAAGCCAAAAAATGGTGGTGCTTGATGGCGACAACAATGACAACAACACCTTGTACCTTGGACACCTGGGTTGGAAGCTCTTCACTATTAGAGAAACAGTGAGGCCAAGTCGCCCCCAGCAAGGCAGTATAAAAACTGGAGGATTTTCAGAGGATTCCTGGGCCATTTCTGCACATGGCCTTATTCCGAAATATATCTTGAGATAGGGATCTGTTGTCTGTATGGGTATGGTAGGCCTTGCTTGGTGCCTGCCACAGCCTGCATGATCACCTGGACAGCAGGCCCCTACTCTGGGATAGAATTCAGAATAAAGCTAAGTGCAGAAAGGGTCCTGGGTGCAATGTTCTATCTAAGTCCTGCTCATATAATCCTGGGCAAATAGCTTGTACTCTTTGTGCTGCTGGTTACCAGCCAACTGTGAGAGTGGGTGTTGACATTGCTTTGGGGCCATTAAATGCCTTATACATTGTGCACTTCCTGTTGCGTATGCTGAATTTTCTGCCAACCCGGTTCACTGGACAACTTCCCAGCTTCAGTGCAGTTTGTCTGTTGACCTGTTTCAGCCTCAGTTCTGTCATATGAAAATTATACTGTTTGAACTGTCATGATTGCTGTGCGAATGGATAAGGCAGCAAAATCTAAATTCCCCAGGCATGCTGGTGGTAGAAAAACACACACACCTGCCTCTTGCTTCCTTTGCATATGGTAAAGGTAACCAGGAACAGCTTCTGCCCAGTTCTGATTGAACAGAAACAGTGTGAGGTTTGTTTCGTGTTCTCTCCAGAGCTTGAAAAAGCATTGTCTTCCATGTTGCATACATGCCTCTCATTTCTCACTGCTGCCAGTGCTCAGACAGGTTTTGCAGATTTTGGGGGAGAAAAAGAGCAGCGCAACCTGTTTATCAGAGCTGAAACCGAGATGAGTATTTATGCTGCAAGCAGGGCTCACGTCTCTGAAAGGCCTCCAGTATCCTCACCCTGTGTCTCAGCAGGCCAGCTGATACTCTCTGCTTGTGAAAAGGTCAATGTAAATTATTAAGATGAAAGTAAGACTCGGGGATGCACAGTTCTGCCTCAACGGCGGCCGTGTACCATACCAAGGAGGACTCTGTGAGGCCAGCTAGGAATGATCTTGTCTCTAGATATGGGTCTGGGAGCCACATGCTTCTTCTTACCCTCTTTTCCTCACCCCTCCCCAGTGCATAAAGCAACTATTCAGAGTGGCCTTGAATGGAGACAGCAACTATCAGGGCAGAAGCTTTTATGAGGGAGAGACTGGGGGATGGTAAACCCATTGTAGACGAGACTTAGGCTGTGGAGTGCAGGGATATATCATCTACTACCCTGGTAACAGGAATCCTGTTTGGGGGTGCTGAGAAGGCAGATGAAGAATTATAGTCCAGGAAAATGCTGCCGAGATATAGAACAGTGTCAGGACAGCAGGTAATAGAATGCGTGACTGGAGAGGGTTTTGATGAATGTGGGTCTGGTTTTTTACTGCTACTAAGGGTGTTTTTCCACTGTCACTAAAAGTACCCATTAAGTACCCATTAATGGGCACGAAATGGCATTTTTGTACCCATTAATGGGTACTTAATGGGTACTTTTAGTGACAGTGGAAAAACACCCTAACTCAAGTTGTTAAATAGTAGTGAGTGACATACCTGGACAATTGAAGGGAGGCCAACAGACGTTGCTGAACTAAAAGTCCAATTATTCCTAAGTATTGGGTAAACTGTCAAAGGACGGATGGAAGCTGGATTCCAACAATGCTTGGATAGCCACATATTCCTTACCAGTGATCATGGGAACAAAGCCACGTTTTCAGTTGCACCACTTCAGACTACAGGTGGCATTTCTCACAGCTGTTTGCTGATACACTACATGCATATTGCTGTAGTTGTGAAAAGAACATGACAGGAAAATGGCTGTGCTGGAACCTGTGGACAAACATGCTAATTTTACCTGTGGCGAGTACCCTCATTCCTAGTCTTTTACCTGCAGTCTCTTACCTGGGCCTTTACCTTTTAGAATATGTATGGAGACATGTTAAGCACTGGCCTGGTTCCCTAAGGCAGAAATGCTGAAATTCAGAATTGTCATCCTACCATGACAAGGCTCCTTATGATCAAACATTGTTGTGCAAAAATCTTGAAGGTTGCTGCTACTCAGCATCACATGTTTCTAATTTTAATTCTTGTCCACTATTGATTACTCAATTTACGGTGCTGGTAGCCGGCAGAGAGCCAACAAGAAGTTGCAACCGGGCACAATCTGATCGTTGATGTTCTATCTTCTTGACGAATTATTCAAGATTGAGAAGACAGCACAAGACAAATGATCTCTGGTTGTGCCTGTCACAGTTGTATCCCACAGGGACATAAACATCAGATCTGCCCTGTGGCTCAATCTGTGCAAGCAGCAGTTGGAAACCAGGAGCCGGGGGGGGGGGATCGCCATGTGGTCAACTGTCCTTGCTGCAGCGTTTTCCTTTATTCCTTCTGTAGCTATGTAGACCTTTGTTGTTCTGGGCAGCTGAAGAAAAAGGCTGCATTCTTATGTCTCTCCATCTAGGCTTTTTAGCTTTAGCAAATTGCAGATAATTTCGCCAGCAGTGAATTAAATAGGCACAAAATGTAAAAGAAAGGTAAAATCATTTTAGGTTTTCTGCCTTCTGTTGTAAATCAGCCTGCCTATTGTTGCCAAACCTTTCCTTATGTCAGAACAGAATCTGAAACAGAAGGAAACTTTCTGAATGCCTTTGCTTATGTTTTATAAAGGCAACCAACCTATGAGCTAGAGGACATCTCTTCAAACTGAGATCTCTCAAGCCATCTACAAACCATATTAGGATGAGTCAGAGGCCATCCTAAGGCCGAATCCTCTATTGTGTCACATTTGCTGCTTTGTGGTCACAACTTCTCTTTCTACAGGAGACACTTCTCCTTGGCTTGGTCTGGAGGTTCCACTCAGCAAACCAACAAATCACTTTCTTTCAACTCCTCTCCCAAGCTTAATCTTGAAAGCTGAAACATGCTTGGGGGGGGGGGGAAGGAGCAGACTGAGCACTCTGAAGCCAGTTTAAGATCAAGAACATCCACAGAGCAGGACTTAAGTCTTCTCCTTATTCAGCCAACTCTGTTTTGAGGATAGCAGCAATGTGTTTGAACAAAGGACACAGTCCAGCCTTCCACACATTGGAAATGCTCATGAAAGGGATAGGAGAGAGCCTTTTCGGTGATGGCCCCCAGACTATGGACTAGTCTTCCCCTCGAGGTGTGTCATACCACTTCCTTACATATATTTAGGAAGGCAGTGAAAACGCATCACTTTACTCTGGCCTTTGGCTGAGGTGATTATATTTCCCCTCCCAGTACAGATACCATCATTTTAAACACATTGTGTATTGTTTTAGATGTGTTGAATTTTTAAACGGGTTTTAGTGTATATTCTGTTTTTAACCTGTTTTTACCTGCCCAGAGACCTTTGGGCATGGAGCCGGATAGAAATGTATGTATGTATGTATGTATGTATGTATGTATGTATGTATGTATGTATGTATGTATGTATGTATGTATGTATGTATGTATGTATGTATGTATGTATGTATGTATGTATGTGTGTGTGTATGTGTGTATTTATGTGTGTGTGTGTGTGTGTGTGTGTGTATGCATGCATGTATGTAAGTAAGAAAGAAAGAAAGAACTTGACATCCTTTGCACTTGTGAATGATGGCCAGCATGGTGGCTACTTCTGACCATGAGCGGGGCTATTCTATGAGGTCCTGCAACCCTGTTTAATGCATGGGCGGACACATATGAAGCCCCTTACAATTTTCCCCCTGTACTTTGCAGTGTATGTCTTGTTTCTATGGCTTTTGTTTCAGGGACCAGAAGACCATAACAGAAGGCATAGAGGTAAGACAGAAGAGCAAGAAGGAAGTCATATCATCAACTGTTTAAGAGGCATGTCAGTTGATCACCTTCCTGATCCAAGCCATATCCCTAATACAGCCTGCTCAGTTGGTGGGGCGCAGAGCACCCATGAAGGCCTGTCTGCTTTCTGATATCCCCACTTCTTCTGCTTGCAGTCTCAACTAAACAACAGAAACACAGTGAGAGACACAGCGGGTGCACCCGACAGTTCCAATCTGCAAGGCCCAGGGTGTAAGTTCCAAACATCTCTCTAACACAGTCCTGCAGAATGGCTGTCGGTCAACTACCTCTTCCTCATTCAGCTCCCCAGGTATGTTTGCTCCTTCTCAGCTTTGGGTTAATAATTAAGCAATGTGTACCGAAGTCCAAGGCCACTGTAAGGTCCAACATTCCAGCTCAAATGTTTTCTTCTGTCTTCCTCTTTTATAAGCAAAAGTGAATGTGTGTGAGAAGGACGGAGGGAGGGAGGGAAAGAATGAGAACAAATGAGAACCACTTGGACATTCTTTGTCCTAAAGTTTCATACTTGTGGTGTCTTGAAACAAGCGGTTCTTCTGACAGGTGTAAAAAAAGGACCTACTGGAAGTTAATGGCATCTGGATAAACCAGGCTTTAAAATCCCCAAGGTTTAGACCTTTGAAGGACAGACAGCTGAAATGTTTTTCTTAAGAATCAGTCAATCTACATTCACCAGTTTTGATCAAACATCAAGATCATGTTTTGTTTTGTTTTTTTAAGTTACGGTTTGCCTATCTATGCCTCCTGTTTTGTTAGAAGATTAGCTCATTTTCAATGATGCTTCAGCACTCTTGACCAAAGACATGCATTGTTCTAAATCAGAGTTTAAAAACATACATCATGAATGCATCATCATGTTGGTCTCTAATAACCATCGCTTCTCTCTTTCTGTCTTGAGGTTTATACGTTGCACACAAATGCATCTTAATAAAGTTCAGAGGAATATTCTTCTGAGCCAAAGCAATTTTGGGAGGGGGCTATTTAGATTGAAGCAGCAACTGGTGGGCTGGACTTCTGTTTTCCAGCCCTTAAGTTCTCTGTGCTAGTCCTAGCTGTGGACAGGCAATTTATGTAACTGTTGCAACCTATATTGGAAGACTATAAGAGGAAGGACGCCAAGGTGGAGCATTTTCTGCTGAAAAACAATGGGTGATGGAAAGCCTATCACCTCTACACTCCAAACAATCCCCTTCCACATTGCTGTTCCACAGGAAGTAGCTGCTGGCCTCCTGTGACATGGGTTCATATCTAGTGCACTTGCTCTGTCTGCTTACAGGCAACAGTTTCTGCAAGCATGCCTCAAGTCAAAAGGCGGCAGCAGTGGATACTTGAGTGAAGCAGCGGTCTTGTCCTACTCCTGCAGCTGTGTCCTGCAACAAAGCTGCTCATGGTGGACTTTGAGGGTTCTCATTTGGACAAGCTGTTGAAGAATCCTGGAGACACATCTGTGTGAATAGAAATAGACCTACTAAACCTGAACTGTATTTGCTTTTCTTAAAGAACTGTGTCCAATAACATGCACTTTGGGCCACTGGATTCAACGGATGTAAGATTCCTGTGGCCAGATTCAGAAACGTTGCTTAAGCGACATCTGATATCTACCATCTCCTCCTTTTTCTGGCTATAGTCACCTCTGAAATATCCATCACTTTTTTTCCTTTTTCTTTTTTGCCTCATAGGAAGTTAGACAGCATGCCATTGTGGGATTTAAAGATGCTTTCAGACTACTCTCTTTTCCTCTAATGTCCCTTACTTCTCTTAAGAACCAATTTTGGTTTCCTTGCAATTCTGTTAGATACTAATTCATGTGGAGCTGGGATCACAGCATACAAATAACTGTACCAATAGTTTGATACCCTCATTAACAAGGAAGAACGTTCTGGAATCCTGGTGTAATCTGCTTGGCATTCCAAATTTGCCAATCCATGCTACGCCAAAGCAGCACTTATTAAATTATTGTCAGTACCATTTATTACAAAAATACCATTCACATTATGGGGAGTGGAAGAGGTGGAGGGGATACTTAGAAGCATAAAAGAGCACCAGTATTCTGGTATGAACCTACAGGTCTTCCATGATTTTCTAGACACTATCCTCTCACCTCCACTGGCTGAGTCTGTGGTTTGTTCCTTCATGTGTGTGGTTCCTTGAAAACAACTGTGATCTATTACTGCAGCACAGGGGCTGAATTCTCCAGGGATGCCAGTATCCTTCTTAACAACACAGCCTGAGTATACAATACTTCAATACAATACTGAGATCATCCCAGTGCAAGTCTCCGGAGGAAAGGCAGGTCTTCCTGGATGGAAAAAAAGATGGCGTTTCCTTCTGGAAATTCGTCGGTGTTATCCCAAAAGAAGCCCAAAATGGCTACAGTGATGTGTATCTTGCTTGCTTTGGTGGAGGGGAAGCTCATAAGGAAGTTGGGAGTAGTCTCATGTGTTCAAATCCAAACAAAAAACAGGATGCCTGATACAACCCTGGAAGGACAGAGGAATCTTTGGTGCTGGAACAGAGATACCTGAGCTTCTGCCAGGGCCCCACTCCCTTTCCCCCTGTTCTTCAGCAGCTGATGTTTGACTGGCAGGGAGAAAAAGCCCTCTCATTGGCTGTATCAGAGAGCAAGATGGTAGTGGGGCTCATCTGCATAGCCCAGCCAGTGAATGCCAAGCAATTCACCCTATTAGACAAGGTTCCTGGAGCCAAGTGCACAGAGAGCGCTCCTGATCATCCGTGGGCATGCCAAAGTTACCAGTTCTTGGCACCTCTAGCAATCAGTGTGGCACACTCTACTAGGATTGTCCAAGTCAGCTGGAGGCCGGTGGCGGGGATAGTGCTTGCAATGAAACATTCTGGAAACATGGAAAGCCTGAAGAAGGAAAGAACACAAAGACAGATTATTTGCTTGTCTTCTAAACATTTCTATCCGGCCCTTCACCAAAAGGTATCAAGTTTCAATACAATCAACAGTATAAAGCATGGGTGAAATCAGTTAAGAAGAAGCTTAACATCAAGGGCCTGGTTGAAGAGGTAAGTTTTAACTGGGCGCAGAAAGCCATATAATGTTGGCGTCTGGTGTACCTCTGTTGGGAGGTTATTCCAAAGTTTGGGGTTGCCACAGGAAAGCCCTCCTCATGTGCCACCGCTGCTTGAGCCACTGAAGGTAGTAGAATTACAAAAAGAGCCTGCCCCTGTGATCTTAATACTTGGGCAAGTCTATATAGAAGATGGCTCTCCTTTAGATACTTAGGGCCCAAGCCATTTAGGATTTTATATGTAAAAGTCAACACCTTGAATTAGGCTCAGTAGAAAACAGGCAACCAATCCAGGATTTTTTGAAGTCCAGTTTGATGTGCCTCTGGCTAGAGATTCCCATCAGCAGCCAAGTTGCTACATTGGGCACTAGTTCTAGCTTCTAGTCTGTCCTCAAGGGTAGCCCCGTGTAGAGTGCGTTTCAATAGTCTAGTATGTGAGAAGAGATTGCAACCCCCCCCCCAATCCCATCAAGAAATATCAGCTCACTGCAGATGGAATACTATTACCAGGCTAAATACAGCCGACCTTAAAGACTTAAAGAAGAAGAAGAGGAAGAGTTGGCTTTTATACCCCACTTTTGCACCTATTTAAGGGGACTCAAAGCAGCAGACAAACCTTCTGTTCTCCACACAACAGGCAACCCGTGAGGTAGATGGGGCTGTGTGAGTTCAGAAAGAGAGCTGTGACTAGCCCAAGGTCACCCAGCTGGAACAGAGATACCTGAGCTTCTGCCAGGGCCCTGCTCCCTTTCCCCCTTTCAGGCTTATTTTATTCAACAGAGTCCTGCAGAATAGCAAACGGGCTACTCTGTGAAGTCCAAACAGCAACAAAAAAGGACAGCGCTGAATACCCTAAAGAATCTAGGAAATGTAAGTAGATATCAGTGTTTCCATGACAGGTGAAAGGGAATTAGCCAAATTTGTTAATAGCTGACAAGAAGGACAGTACATTACGTCCCTTACAGAAAAGACGGCAAAATAAATTTTCCCAAGTTATGACAAGAGAAGGCTATGCATAAACATAAATATAACAAACTTCCTGTTTGCAGTGAAGCAGAGTCTTGGGCTACCTCCAGACTTCTCTACTTTATTGTGCTATTTAGCAATATAATCTGGAGTATCCTACTCTCAGAATTTTTGTTTGATGCCCAGATGGCAGGGCAACACCGTGGGGGAAAGCAGAGGTAATTACTGGTCTGGCAGTGTTTTTTCCATGATGGCGTGACATGCCCATTCAGGTATTTCACAATGTGAAGTACCTGAAAAGGCATGAGCATTGTACTGCATTCACACACAGCCACCTTTTCCAGCTTGGTTTGTCTCTCCACATGAGCGATGCCCATTCTCAAGATGGTGGATCGTGCGGGCAGGTGCTCAGACAGGTCAGTACTCCCGCTTTTTATGTAAACCTGGGGTGGAAGTTGGTTATCCCACAATAACGTTATTGCAGGATATCGTTCCAATATCCTTGGGCTGTACTAGGATTGCCCTGGACACGTGTGGCAATCCCAACATAGCTCTGGGATAATCCTGGGTTTTCTACCCTGTCTGGAGGCAGCCTCTAACAAAGTTTAGAGCATTTCATGGCATCAAATGAAATAGGTCAAGGGGCTTAGCTCCACTCTCACAGTAACCTCCAAATTTGACACTCTGGCTTCATGTGCCTAGATCAGGGGAACTAGAGATGGCATTTGAGGATACCCTTGCTGTTGGCTAAGAGGGAGAAAATGACCAGGAAATCTTTGTAGCTCAAACTTCACCTTGGTACTACAGTTCATGAGTACTTTGCTTAGCATATGAACATCATTACATGACTAATATAAGATTTAATGTAATTAGATAAAAATACATCAGGCAAGTCATTATTCGGTCTCAGATTAAACCTTCCTCTGTCCACCCTGACACTCTAATATGGGTATAAAAATATGGGCCTTACAGAGGCAAGAGACAATCCTGGGATCTTCTTTAGATCCCTTGCTGGCCCCATGTCACCCCTAACGGGCAGGAAGCAATTGTGAACTTGTACCTCCATCTGCCAGCAGTTTCCACGATTCTTCCTGTTGTAAATACCTCAGTGCTAACTGAGCACCTGCCAATTACCTTTTTTTCTTGTACATTTCGCTGGCATCCAAGTATTTGCTACTAGAATGGATGTCAAGCTACTGCCTCTAGGTTGGAGAGACAGACAGGATGCCTCTGAAGGCCATTTGCAAGGAACTGAGAGCAGATAAAAGTTTTGCCTTTGTCTTCTTCTTGAGATGCCCAGAAGCAATTGGTGGGTCACTATGTAAGACAGGATTCTGGACTAGATGGGCTGTGGCCTTGATCCAAGCAGAGCTCCTCTTATCAACCATGTAAGAGGAACAATAAGGAAAGCAGCTGGCAGATGGAGGTAAGCAATTGCTATTATAGGAAACCCATAATAGTGGTGTTTTGGAATATTGTCTCAACATTCCAGGACTCTATTGACAATGCCATGAGTATATGCGACGGCATTTTCAATAGAGTTTCAGGAGAATCATGGGTTTTAGCCTGCATCTGGAGGCACCCAGAGTTGGTACAAGGTTAGAAACAAGTTTTTATGAGACCTTTTTGAACACTCAAGAGCAGGGTATAAATTCTAGTAGTAGAAGCAGTAGTTATGATGATTCTCAGATTCCAATAATGCATCTCAGATATTGATCCTAATTACAAAGCACAGGCAAGGGATCAGAGACCTTTTATCAAAGCTGTGACAGTGATATGTTAAAAAGACTATTAGATTTGTAACCCAAGGCTATCAGGCAACTTAAGACAACTTTGGCACAGAACACCTAATCTCTGCATTTAAAAGAGGGAACATAATTTGACAATTAGCTTCACTGCTTTGTTCCCTGTTGAGAACGTTAAGATCTTCTGTGTTGTGTTTGGGGCCTAATGCATTTAACAGTTCAACCTCTGTGATAGGAATGGGCATAAAAGAAGTAAAACTTAATATGATACTGCCACTGAATGTAGAGAGATCACTTTGAAATCCAGTTATTCATGGGTGTTTTTCCACTGTCACTAGAAGTACAGTTTTCCACTGTCACTAGAAGTACATTAATGGGTATTTAATGGGTACTTCTAGTGACAGTGGAAAACATGTTTACACACGTACACACAAATCCCAGTTTGAACTCTGGAATTAGTTCAATTTGTTCTCCTTGGATTCCTATTTGTTCCTTCAGCACAGAAACAATTTTTCTGCTTCTGCTGTTAAGAACTCTCTTTTCAATAAATTCAGAAAATGAGATAAAGAGGTGGTCTGTAAAAACAAATTTAATCCAGAATAGAGGAGTAATAATTCTAGGTAGGGGTCAATCTTTTTACCATTAACTTCTGTTGGACTTTAAGCAGCTTCTGATGCTTTAATGGGTACCTCCATCCCAAAATTCTAAAGCATTTATCTGCTGCAATAGCAGCAGCTATTTATTTAGCTTTTTTCTTTTCTTTTTTAAGATGGGAAATGAATTCTGAAAATCACCACCACTTTAGCTGCAGTAATAGGGCAGATTTTTTTTTATAAAGGAAATGCTTTGGAAGATTTGCTTTCCTTAGGCTTCAGCATTTGAACTCACGAATTCCATAAGCATACAGCAAATAAGGCAGCCCTGGCTTTTAGAACATTCTTATTCTCATTTCAGGCAACTTATCCAACTGCATGCATGCATGGATGCATGGATGTATGTCTCACCCTTCTCCCAAGACAGGAGCCATCTTGGCAAAGGTCAGAGATGATAAGCGCTATATCTAGCAGTACCGACAGATACACAAATCCCCCTTTGTAGCTTGGAATATTTCTGTAGGTACCTGTGTTGCTGCCATATTTATTGCTGCTGGACAACCTCAGTGAAGTCTGTTCACTAATATGGGATCAGTTTATATAAGCAGGAACAGTATTTTCTAGGTCCCTCTTTTTATGGTACCTGTTCTGTCCCACCTAAGTCTTTGGCTTAAACAAAATCTGGTAAGGAACTAGCTGGTGTAAGATAGTAGTTGGCATGCCAGACTAATGCGTGAGAGACCTGGCTTCAGATTCTCACCTAGGCTGTATTCACACATAACAAAAAGGGCCACCTCAGAGATGCTTCAGGAAGATTGTAGATGGCCCTTGTGTTCCCAACCCTTTTCTAATCCACCTTTTCTAGCACAGAATATTCAGGAAGTGGGAGGGGCAGATGGTATGTGAACAATCCCACCTCAAAGCCACCTTTTTTCCCACTATGTCCAATTACAGCCTCAGTTGTGAAGTTCAGGGAATGATTTTGGACTAGTTGCTTTCCCTCTCTCTCAGTCTTAGAAACTTCATGTAACTCAGAGTACCGTGGGCACCATCCAGAAATTCTCGGATGAAATCTAGCACACACAGAGTTCCTTTTCCTCATCTTTGGTGAACTTTAGTTTATTCCCACACAAGACAGAGGGCATGGTCCTAGGGCTTTCCCATGTACTTTTGCTTTCTGAAGCTGAAAACCACCCCCACCTTCCTTTCATTCTGAGAACAAAAAGCTGAGCTTTTTAAAAAGAAGTTTTATTTTAGAAGTTTATTGCAATGGTCTCATAACCCTTCAGACCGTTCTGCACGTACGGCATATATAATCTATCATTCCCACTCTTACTAAATACTAAGTACCCATTTCTCCTTTACAGCAAGGGATAAGATTACCAATAGTTAGGATTCCTTGGTTCTCTTCCCAGCTCCAGTAGTTAAGAATGCAGAGCAACAGCTAAGAATATGAACTCCAATAGTCCCATGAACTGTCTTTGTTGCATTGGAGACTGGCGCGCGAAGCTGGATTCCTACAGCCAGAGCTGGAAACTGAAGGATTTCCTCCAGGCTGCCTGCTCACAATATGAGCAAGGGTGTGAATTTCCTTAGCTATTTCCTGGTAGCTCACACAAAAATCTTTGCCCACCCTGGTGGAGCCTTTCCTTCCAAGTTATCTAGCATCCCATTCTCCCAGTGCATGTGAAATGTGGTATAGTTCTAGCCAACAAAACTCAATGAGAGCTAGAAGAGTGCAGAAAAGGCCACCAAAATGATGAAATAGGCTGGTGTTATTTCCCTATGGGGAAATATTTGGGGCTTTTCTAGGCTGGAAAAAGGTTGAGGACAAGGAGACAAAACAGGGATGTATGAAACTATGTATAATGTAGAAAAAGAAGAGAAAGACAACTTTCTTTTTCTCACAAACATAGGCTCTAATGTTATCTAATGAAGCCAAGTGGGAGAGATCATGGATAGAGGCAAGGAAACATTTCTGGAACAGGAAAATAAATGGGCATCTATTTGTATGGATATGTATTGCTTCCAGGATTGGAGGAAAGATCACACCTGCTATGGAAAATCAGTGCAAAATACCGTTGCCTTCTGATCTACTTTTCAGTGTCCCATAGCCATCCAGTTAACCACTGCGAGAACAGATACTGGACCAGATCAGGCCTTTAGTCATATCCTAAGATTCATATTCTCAAGAATTTGTTTGATTCTTAAGACTAATGAAAAATACAGTACTGAGGTTTACAAAACAATCAATAATACGTGATAGACGTGTTCTTCCTCAGCCTCACAGTACCAAAGACTTGGCCACATTTTTATATGCTTACCCAAATACTGTGCAAATGGCATGTGGCATTTGCACCACATTCTGCTCTATCTGGGCAATATCTTTCACTCTGCACAAATCACACTGAGAAGCCCTTATGAAAAGTCCCCTTTATGTGTGATTTTGCTTAATAAAATGGCTCAGACAAGGAGGCATTCAATAGTGCTTCTGGGTAACTGAGACAGTGTCTTAAAACTTGTGAGTTTTTGCCCATTAACCTACTTAGAAGTAAATAATATCTGCCGAGCTTAGAAACAGGGCTGGTAGCCCAACAGCTCCACTTCAGAACCAGGAGCAGAAAGAAGCCGGCTGGGTGTGAGCCACATGCTCCCATGGAAGGACTGAACAATCACATAGGAATGTAACTGGTCAGAGAACTACTGTCCCAGAGAACCTCTCCTTCCTTACTTACTCACTGGAGCAGCTTTCTAAAACTCTGCATACTTGAAAAGTATATAAGCAAAGAAGAATTGCAAAGTAACAATCACTAGTATAAATTATACCACTTTTCTTAAGACCCACAATCTTGATCCCTTTAACAATTTAGATGTGGAGAAGAAAGCCTAGGCTAGGCCCTAACTAGAAGCCACTGAAGACCAGTTCTTTCGTTCTCTCTTCCCATTTCCAGAGGTCAAATTTGAAGAAAGCAGCTGTCTCGATTCTTGACCCTTTTAATGAATAACCCAAGAAGGACCCTTAGATCTTCTTTAGGCATTCTACAGCAAAACAGCAAAAGCCTTAGAGCTTCTTCACCCACCCGAAGCACAGAGAAGCCAGAAAGAATGAGATAGATAGATAGATAGATAGATAGATAGATAGATAGATAGATAGATAGATAGATAGATAGATAGATAGATAGATAGATAGATAGATAGATAGATAGATAGGGGGGCTCTCAGCAACTCACCACCCAGTAGGCCACAAGTGCCCCCTGCAGCAACCCCACAATCACATCTGATGGGTGGTGCCGATAATCCGAAACACGAGTCAATCCTGTGTACATTGCCAGCATCAGCAGCACAAACTGGACCAGGGGGCGTAGCAGTCGAGCCTTGCGCCAGGTGAAGCGTGCCTGGAGGTAAAACTGGAGAAGCGAAAGTCAGAAAGGAGGTGTCAAGTAAAAAGAAAGTTCTGATTTGCTTCTCTCCCTCGTGCCCCTCTTATGCCAAAGGGGCCCTGGTCTGAAAGGATCATCAACAAACTTAAAAAAAAATGCTCCAAGAGGCATGCAAGGAGAGTCCCTTGGTACAAGGAATGGTCTGGTTCCTCATTACAAAAGCCTGCATTATGGATTTGCGTGAATTCTGGGCCCCTTCTGCACTTGGGATAGGGGTCTGTTGTCCACATGATAATGCAGACTATGAACCAAGTGCAGGCAGGTCCCAGTTTGGCAAAATAAACTAGGGATAGCTAAACAACACCCTAATGCATAAATTTCAGAGGTGTAATTACATAGCAAAACAAAAGGATCCAGTTACACCTTCACGATTTTATTGTCCCAACAGATTTCAAAGGTAAAGAAACAAAGAGGCAAAGAGCCAGCCCACACAGCCAGGGGTGGAACTTGGACCAGTCAGTACCTCTCAACCCACATCCAGCCACACCCTGATACCCAAGGCTCCTAGAGAAGAGGCTCTGTTAGAATACCATACAAATACAAATGATCTAAATACAGACAAGCAGGATTTCTCTAAAGGCCATTTGCAAGAAGATGAGAGCAGGAGGAAATTTTGCTTTTGTCTCTACTTGTGTTGCCCAGAAGCCACTGAGACAGGATGCAGGACTAGATGGGCTGGGGCCTGATCCAGCAGGGCTCCTCTAATACCCTTATAAGTAGTACAATACAGTACCATCAGATTATAAGTAGATACAATGCCAATAACAGAAGAGGATTAGGAATATGTGAAAACAAGAACCCCTTTGGAGTTGCCCTATATTGCCTGAAAGAAACTGGTTTGGATTGTTTGCAGTTTGCAGTGAACCAGTTAGGGCAGTGGTTCTCAACCTGGGGGTCGGGACCCCTTTGGGGGTCGAACGACCCTTTCAGAGGGGTCGCGATGAGTCTCCCACTGCCCTTCCCTCCCACCTCTCAGCTGCTCCGCCCCTGTGGTTCGGGGTCTCCACAACATGAGGAACTCCATTCAGGGGTCACGGCATTAGGAAGGTTGAGAACCACTGAGTTAGGGGATGAATGTTGGCACCAAACTGCAAATTTGGTTGTTCAAATACCACAAAATTTGATTGAACTGAACCAGTCCCAAACTTGCAAGTTGTGTTTTTGCCTTTGGAAAGGGCTTTTTTTAATGGGAAAAAAGTTATTTGTCATTTATAAACAAATGTGAACAACTGTTTGTTCCATTAACTGGATCACCCTCAAACCAAACACACAATTTTAGTCCATGCACATCTCTAGTGCAATGGCTTCCCTCAGCTGTACTGACAAAGTTCTACAGCCAGCAAGTCTAGCGCCATTAAGCAAGTCCTGAGGATGGAGATAATAACACCATTCTCATTGTAAAAGAGGAAACAGTGGTGGAAAAAGGTACAAAGAATTCAAACAGAGTTCAGGAACTGCTCCTTGTGCCAATATTCCTGAATTAGATTTTATTCCATCTCAGTGATGCATATTCCATTCTTCTCCCAAAGCCAAGGATAAATTTAAATATCCTTAATCATTTCACAGACAAAAAGTGTTTAAAAAAACATTCTCAGAAATGTGACAATCTTCCCATGCCAATATAGAACCATTTGTATTGCTTTTCCTTTCCATTGCTGTGCTGTTGTACTCTAGAACAGATCCCCTGCACTAATTTAAAAATTAAGAAATTGTGTGTTGTTTTTATTAAGGATACTCTAGACTAATGTCACTTCAGCATAATTATGTTTTCAACAGTTCAAAATGAAGCAAGCTGGTGAAATGACAGCCAGTACCTTAGTGTTACATGTGCGTGTATTTACTTGCACTAACATCAGAAATGTCATCATCTGCCTTTATTAAGCATGGAATTTCTGGAACTAAGGGGAAGTATCTAAGTATGAAGAAACTTGACTATAGCAAGTTCCATCAATGTAACCCAGAATGTACTTAACACACACACACAAAGATAGTGAAGAAGCAGGAACAGATACCTGATGAAAAGGGCTTTCTTCAGTCAATGTTTGGAATGTCTCACCATCTCAGGTCTCTGGAAACCATTTCAGGCCTGGGGAAATGCCCTCCAAATGTTGCCAAGCTTTAGTTCCCATCTTCCTTGATTGCTGGCTGATGTTGACGGGAACACAAGTTCATCAATGATCCCATCACCTCGATTTAACTGCTCTATTTCTATTTTTTTTACAGTTTGGGTCAGCTGAGCACTTAATTAACCTTCCCAATCTTTTTGCAAGAAAGCAAAATAGCTGTCTGATGAGGCCTTACAAATCATTGAGAAAGGAAGAAAAGGGAAAGGCAAGGGAGAAAGGGAAAAATATACTCAACTGAACAGATTTCTGGAGAATAGCCTGGAGATACAAAGCAGAATCAATAGAATGGGAAAGGCAAGAGATCTCTTCAAGAACACTGGAGATACCAAGGGGATTTGTTATGCAAAAATGGGACCAAAATGATAGGGACCTCATAGACGTAGAAGAGATTAAAAATGAGGTGGCAAGAATACACAGAAGGAAGATCACTGATAACCACAATGGTGTGGTCACTCGAGAAGGTAGTCAAGTGGCCCTTAAGAAGTGTTACTAACATTAAGGCTAGTGGAGGTGATGGAAACCCAGCTGAAATATTTTAAATCCTAAAGGTTGGTGCTATTAAAGTGCTACACCTGATATTCCAACAAATTTGGAAAACTCAACAGTGCCCACTGGATTGGAAAAAGGTCAGTTTAAGTTCCAATCCCAAAGAATATTCAAACCACTGAACAGTTACATTAATTACACATGCTAGCAAGGTTATGCTCAAGATTATGCAAGCTCGGCTTCAGCAATAGGTGAGGCCAAGAACTGCTGGAAGTGCAAACTGGTTTTTGAAGAGTTGGAGGAAGAGATCAAACCACCAGCATTTGCTGGATTATAGAGAAAGCAAGGGAGTTCCTGAAATATATCTACTTTTGTTTCATTGACTGTGTGGATCACAACAAATTCAAGCAGAAACCACAGCAAGAACTAAACATGGAACAGCTGATTGGGTCAAGACTGGGAAAGTAGTACAAAAGGGCTATATAATTTCAAACTATTTAATTTTATATGCAGAAGACATCAAGTGAAATGCTGGGTTGGATGAATCAAAAGAAGAAATATCAATAGCCTTGGATATGCAGATGATACCACTCTGATGGTGGAAAGTGAAGAGAAACTCAGGAGGCTCTTGATGAGGGTGAAATAAGAGAATGCAGAAGCTGGCTTGAAGCTCAACATAAAGAAAACTCTAAGATCATGGTAGTTCTCCCACCACTTCCTGGAAAACAAAGGGGGAAGAAATGGAAGCAGTGACAGTGTCAGATTTTATTTTCCTGGGGTCAAAGATCACTGCAGATGGTCACTATAGTCATATTGGGAGGAAACTATGGCAAAGCTGCACAGCATATTACAAAGCACAGATACCATTCTAGAGGCAAAGGTCCTCATAGTCAAAGCTCTAGTTTTCCTGGTAGTGTTGTATGGCTGTGAAAGTTGGATCATAAAAGAGGTCTGAGCATCAAAGCATTTATAGTTTCTTTTTCATGGAGTGAAGGTCTCATGGAGAGGCTGAAGAACTCAGTAGCATGACTTAGGAGTGAATCATTCCTGTGCTCTATTGCACACAACAGAGCATCCACATATATCCCTCCCCCCAAAAAGATCTTTCCTTTGTGGATCTTTTCAGAGTGACTTACCACTAAATATGTCATGGTATACATGGCAAAGGAGGCATGGCCGGAGTAGAATGATTTTCTGGAACAGAGAGAATGTGTCTTGTTAGAGCAGAGCACAGCTTCATAAAATTATTGCACAAGAGAAGTTTACTTCATAAACCAAGATGAAACAGTCCCTATGTTCCTCTAGGCACCTTTTTACTACCTTGTTTACTACTCTGTTCCTCTAGATACCTTTCATTCTACTTAAGTATCAAATGACACTTAATGCAATCTGAATTGAATATTGTTTCGGACATGGCTTATACCATATATGCAGATTCAATTCAGACTGAATTAAGTATCATTTGAATATTTGCTTAGGATAGGGTCTACTCATTTCAGTGAGATACGTTGGTCCCCTGTTGTTGCCGAGTACCACTGAGCTGGGCCTGATTCTGGGCTTACTACGTGAGTGCCTGCATTGAGATATCTGTATGCAGTTTACTTGGCAAAGATACAGAAGTGGTTTACCATTACCTAACTCCTGAGAGAGGATGGGGATCCTGCCCGTGACTCAGGCAAGTTTGATCTACTGGTGAGTTACAACCATTCCCTCATTTCTTTGATACCCAGGAAAATTCAAGGTAAATATAAATAAAAGTCCTTGTGCTCAGTCATTTATCTCAGACAAATGTACCCAGGAGGCTAGTGGGGTGGCAAACCTACGCTTCCATCTCGAGGTGAGACTGTGGGGATATTAAGAAAGGGAAAGGAGTAGAATTTTTCTTTGAGTTTGCATCTAGGGTGACTAACAAGTAGATTCTCTATATTGGTCTTTAAGGGAGATCTGGCCCTGACCCGGCTTCTCTATGTACGCACTGCTCCTTGTTTTTGTCCTTTTGTTACTTCTAGTTTGTTGTTGTTGGATTCCACTGAGTCATGACTGACTCTTGACTGGCTGCATGAGCACCTCTGTGCAGTTTTCTTAGCAGATACAGATGTGGTTTGCTGCTCCTGGGGAGAAGCTGGGATTGAAATGGGAACTCTCTGCTGCTTTCTGTGGGCAGCAAAGGTCCAAGATCTCCACGTGTGTACCCAGCATTTGCACAAGCAAATGCTAGTACGTGTGATCCCTCTCCCCACACGTCCATAGACGTTACCTGAAGTGCAGACATGGGGTCCAGGTGCCACCATTTTGCCTCCTGATGATGGCACTGTCACTGGGAGACGCAACACAGTAAGTAAGGAATACTCCACGGTAAGTTTGCTCCACATGTAATTTGCTTCCTGCATGGAAGGGGCTGTTTCTGAGTTAGAAACGGAACGTTCCAGTGCAGATGATCCATCTGGGAGCGCCCTGGAAGCAAACTACGGAGCCAAGTGCAGAAAGGCCCCTGGTAGTTTGTTCTACTGCTGAACTATAGCTTCTCCCTTCCAGTTGAGTTTAAAAATCTCCACCAGCTGATTAATATCTCTATAGCTATAGCAGTATAATCTCTAGCAGAAAAAGTGGGAGAGATGTCTGGGTTGAGAATGTTAGCTGCAAATGAAAGAACATTTTATCCTTCTTTGTATCCTCTTGCTCTGAGGAGACAGACCCATAACCATACATACTTCTATTGTCGCATCTAACCTGACCTGGATAGGATGCCTCTCTCCCCGTAGCCCTTTTAACCCACTGGCCAGACTGCCTCCATTTGGAGAGGATTAAATAACACACATGTGCTTGACACATTTTAGATAGACAACATCTGCTGGCTTGGCACTGGGACATCACTATGCAGAGCATCCAAGTAAGCTAGAGCTCCAAGGACAGCACAAACCAAGTATGATAGGCATAGATTTGTGAGTACTAGGTTCAAACTCTTCTTTGGTGGTGAAATTTCACTCCTTGGAAATATTGTATATTGCCTTTTCTATAATTGTTGTGGAAACATGGGCCAAGGTGGGTGCCAGTTGGTTCCCAAAGGATTCTGGAAGGAATCAGTACCCGTCTATCTTTCATATTAAATGGCTCAAAATCTGCTAGACCTTCAGTGCTCATATATTCCAGTAGACTGCTTCTGACCCTGTTGCTTAAATGTTCCAGAAAATTAAGACATATTCCACTGAAATTGCTAATAATGGAGAGGGCAAATAGAGTATTGCATATCACAAATATACCCCATTACCATATAAGAGGTCTTAGGCCTGCAGAAGCATTCTACAGAAATCTCAAGTGTCGAAATGTGTGTTGAAATTGAAATTGCTACGGGATTTTTTAAACATTGTGGTTAGCTAGCTCTCTGTAAAAATGCCATTTCCATGGTACCTGTTAAGAGACAGAGTTACCTGCCTCTCTGCTCTTCCTTTGCATGCCAAGAATAAAACTGATCTCTGATTGACCTGGTTGTCCAAAATTTTGCTTTTTTTTTTTTACGATACCATTTCATGATCTGCTCCTACTGAATTTTGGAAGGTGAGATTGCAGTATACCAAGTATTCTAACTGCTCACTACCATCCACCCACTGTTGACAAACAGTTTAGGCAAGGTTATTTGATGGACCACCCAGGCACATATAAGAGTATAAGAACAAAAGGAGCCCTGCTGGATCAGGCCACTCCCACCTAGTCGAGCATCCTGTCTCACACAGTGGCCCATCAATTGCCCATGGGCATCTCAATAAGAGACAAGGACAAATCTTCTCCTGCTCTTGAATCCCAGCAAATGGCCTAGAGGCATCCTGCCTGTCCCCCCAGCCTGGAAGATGTTACTCAGGCATCCATTCTAGTAGCCTTTGATATGAACTGTCACAGTCCTAAGAACAAACTCAGAACCCCTCATCAATTGAAGCAGTTCCTTTTCTGTGGTGGCCCTGGATCTGGGTAACTTAGCCAAGGATGATACTATCTTTATAACTGTGTTTTGAAAAACTTGCTTCTTTCAATCTAATTTTAGTAAATATTAGGGGTAGGTGGACAGGGAAGGCAGAGTTATTAAATCTTTAGAGACTGTCAGCAGGTTTAAGCTGAAACATTTTATCAGCTAAAATTCATTCTTCTACAAATTATATATATGTTGTGTCTTCTTTTCCTGCTGGGCTCACAGGATGAAATATTTGTTGTTTCTTCAAAAACCTATAGATCGCTGGTGATTTCCCTTTAATTGTTTTAAACAGGCTTTATGTAACTACTTTGAAATGTTGTAGAGTGCTGTGTAAGTTTGTTAAAGTAAAACAACTTTTTGAATTTATGCTTGCGTACAGTTATTTGTATGCAGGTATTTGATAAACTATAAGAACATAAGAGAAGCCTTCCTGGATCAGGCCACAGCCCATCTAGTCCAGCATCCTGTCGCACGCAGTGGCTCACCAAATGCTCATGGGCATCTCAAGCAGAGACAAGGACAAACTTTCCCCTGCTCTCAAATCCCAGCAGATGGCCTGAGAAGCGCCCCGCTTCCCTCCCCCCCCCAGCCTGAAAGATGCACCTAGGCATTCATTCTAGTAGCCACTGGTACATCTGTCTTCCATAAATTTGTCTAACCCTACCTTAAAGCCATCTAGACTGGTAGCTGTCACCACCTCTTCCGGCAGCACATTCCATAAGCCGATGACCCTCTGGGTGAAGAAATACTTCCCT
The DNA here is from genome assembly GCA_014337955.1 of Aspidoscelis marmoratus. NCBI lineage: Eukaryota > Metazoa > Chordata > Lepidosauria > Squamata > Teiidae > Aspidoscelis > Aspidoscelis marmoratus. Next base: position 2,687,875 of record MTQE01002560.1, read on the forward strand.
TTGTGGGATCTATACTATCTTTCTAGGGCTTTAAATATATCATGCCATGGAAATGTTTCAGGTAATACTGGTAGACACATACTGATTCTATGATAATGCTTGGAACTTGCACCTCTAAAACTATGCTACTTTCAGTATTTCCCTGGGGCCCAGGCTGTTCCTTGAGAGTCTTGCTCCCTTCAGACCTTTGGCCAGAGAAGTATAAAAGAGTCTTATGGGATGTGGCAAGTCACCTGTGCTTTAGACTATCTGCATACTCAGTTAACAGTTAAAAGATCAAAAACATACTGATCTACAAAATAGCTCATTCACATAAATAAGTGCAGCAGTGAAAATTTGGAAAAATGAAGCAATGCAAAAGAAACAGAAGTATCAAATCCTATTTTACTGCATCCAGTTTCAGAACCACAACTGCAAGATGTCCTTTCATTTTATGAGCACCCTATTTCAGCCCTGCGCGAAAGAATAAAGAAATATTAAGGCACAGCTGTTTTAATGTATGTCCTTTTGACTAAACACAGGGCAGGGAAGAATTTCTGCATACCTACCTAGCCTCTTTCTCTTCTGAAGCTTTCCCAGTGCAGACATAATCCTCCAGATATCCTGCAGAGCAGTTGATGTGAGTCCAGTTAGGCCGGCACACAGCCAGAAAATGCGGACGGAGGCGACCAACAGCAACTTTGGCCATATCGGTGAGGGACTGTCCCACAACGCAGCCAAAAAGGAAAGCACCAATTTCTTTGTAGAGGGCAGCCACGTATGGATTGGAGACAATGGAGTTGGAGTTGTGGGAGAGGTTGTAAATCCGGTAGCTTTCACCTAGTGTGATCTGCAATGGAGGAGAAAAGAGAGGAAGTGTCCTGCAAGTGGTTTTGACATGATGCACTGATATTTTTCTTACTGGCGGGCAGTAATTTCCATTGCCTGAGTCAAGAAGGTAGACAACGGTGCCAATCAAGCACAGGGAAGAAAAACAAGAGTTGGTTTTTCTACCCCACTTTTCTCATCCGTTTAAGGCAACTCAAAGCAGCTCACAAAGCTTTCTATTTTTCCCCCCACAACAGAACACCCTGTGAGGTAGGTGGGGCTGTGAGAGCTCAGAAAAGAGCTGTGACTAGCCCAAGGTCACCCAGCTGGCTTCATAGGGATGGGAGGAATCAAACCCGGTATTCCCGGATAAGAGAATGGCTCCTTAACCACTAGACCAAACTGGCTCATTGATGAAGGTATGCCTCATTAGCAAAAAATACAAAAAATTGTCAGACAACCAGGCTCAACTTGTTCTATGTGGCTGCAGGGAGGGGTTAGGCAGCATTATTGGTTTGTCTTCAATGGGGGTGATCCAGATTTGGTTGCACCTGAAAAAACACACCTGCCATCATCAAAGGTTAGCTGCAAATCTCCTCTTAGTTCTTCCACCAGAACCAGCCCATCAGCCAAGCATGCAGATGATAGCTTACTGAAAAGATGCTAGATACTGCATGGAATTTAGGTCAGGCAACATTGTACCAGAAGAACATAGACAAGGGCTAGAGATATGCCTAACAGCCATTGTCACGTATGGCAGTCAGAGGCCAAGGGCTGCTGGGTGCTTTCCCTCCCTTTTTTTTTCATCACTCCCTTATGAGGGAGTGAGCTTGCAATGTGCATTGGTGTGCTGACATGCACAGATGCTCACTCAGGCCACCAAGGGTCCTATAATGATGGGGAGCAATTTGGGTAAATCAAGAATCTGCCAGGAACAGGAAAGGGTATGGGGCAAAAAGCCGACAGTGCTCCTTGGGGGGGGGGGATGGGGGGAGTCTGGTGAAATAAATATTGCAAAACAGATACAAGATCAGACAAAGAGTGAATTTGCACTTACCTGCAGGGAAAACTCTGGGGACACTCCCAGATGCTCTATTTGCACTACATGGAACCACTTCCTTACCAGATGCAGTTCCGCATGTGTAGGAGTTCCCCTATAGGTATAGCAGTAGTGCAGTTTTAATTGCTCTACCTCTACGGTAGCGGCAGGGCTAGGAAAGCCCTGAACACTCCCTTTTGCACCCCTTCTGGGTGGAAGAACTATAAAAGGAGCACAGGCCTTTCTGCACGTCACCTTATTCTGGAACATATCTCAGAACATGGATTTGTTATCTGCACGGTAGTGCAGACTATGGTAGATGCCAGCTGAAGCCTTCCATAGTCTGCAT
>MTQE01002560.1:2690157-2721767 GCA_014337955.1 Aspidoscelis marmoratus
CCCCTGTCCCAAGATATACTCTGGAATAAGGGCTAGTGCAGAAAGGGCTCGTGTGACAAGATGGCACAGGCACTGTTGTGCTCTGCATTGCTTGGTTGCCACAGCACTAGCACCATGAAGACTTGCTGCTGCTCCATGATGGAGGCGATTTGCAGCTCTCCCGGGCACAGGCAAATGCTGGCGAGATTTGGGATAGATCTGGCGAATCCATTCCCCATCTTCACTTCCCTGGGACGTCTTCCTTGGGAAGTGGAAATGTGAAAAGGCCCAAAGTTTGGTTCAACTCAGGTTCAGATCTTGGCTTAACCCACCCTACAGGATGACCATAGGAATAAAATGGAAAAGAGACTCTATATACTATCTCAAACTCCTTAAGGTACAAACACTGTAACGTGGAAATATCATGAATAACAGCCACAAAATATTTTGCTGCCCCCCAGAGAAGCCAGGCATGATGCCAACCGGCAAAGTGACTCACCGCTAAAGAGGCGATAATGATTCCCACTGAGATGAGCATGGAGTCTGTGATGGTCTCCGCGGGCAGTAGCGGATAGCTGATGCTGCTGTCATTGCAGAAGAAGCCGTGGCGCACAGGGGGTACGAGGCCAGTTTCACAGATGAAGAATGGAATGGAGACTGCAGCAGTGAGGTAGGACATAGCAAAGGGTGAGTCATGAAAGGGAAGGATTTATTTTTTTTTACAAACACTATACAAGAAGGATGAGCTGGGTCTGCAAAAAACAGAACTTTGCAGAATACAGAACTATACAGGCAGGTGAAGTGTGTGTGTGTGTGGGGGGGGTTGTCGATGCCTAATATGGACAAGCTGTGTGGTCTCCCATCCTTTGTCCTATCTGGTGGCAGCCTCATGGAGGGCACTGGAAGTTTCAGCATCTCGGTAAACCACTGCTAACCTTAACAAAAATTTGTTTTAAAAGAGTCTTGACTTTTCTTTATTTCAAACAGACTAACAGTGAAGTTTGTTAAGTTAATTAGGGCCATTCATCCAGTTGCAGATGCAATACTGAACTTTGGGTAATTACAAAAGGTGTTAAATCTTCTCCTCAAGGTTCTGTAGACAATTGGGAGGCCTTTTGCATGTCACAAGAGCAGATGGGAAAATCTTCCTCCAGCAACGAGCACGACTTTCATCTAGCCTCCTGCGACCTCCAAGTTGCCTCCTGGCAAGATTGCTTAACTTAAAATGATTTCTCCAGCTATAAGGGCAAGATTTATATTATTTATTTATTATTTGCATTTCTATCCTGCCCCATACCTGAAGGTCTCTGCAGCAAAAAACAAAACATAAAATGGACACATTACGAACAATAACACTGCCTGAAATGAAATAAAACCACCAGTAGTGGCACCAGTTCTTGGAAAAGCTGACTAGCACTCAAATTCTATGTATGAGAAAGGCTACAGGCAGAGGTGACCACTTCTCACTGTTGAATACTTTAAAGATTCCATTTGCTTTTCCCTCTGCCTTTGGGATAGAGCAATTAACCTTTGCTCCCAGGCAGTTGTTTCGGATTCATGTGCTTAATTATGCTCTATTATGCTAAGTCACAGACTACTTTGGAGGCAACTTCTTCAGGTTCATTTCAAATGCTCCGTTCTGGAGTAGAGGTGGGGGAAAGTAATTTCTGTGAGTTTACAGTAAAAACCGGGCTCGCTGCGTATTAGCTGTGGTTACGTTCCAACTGGGCCAAATAATCCGGGTTTTAAGCTGTATTTTTAAAATGAGCACCGAGTGCTCCTTTCTGCTGTCCTGACTGCATTTTTTAAATCCGGGCTCACAGGGAAGAAATCCTCTCCCCTCAGCAGGGAGAAGGGACGAGGATTGCTGCTGCTGCAGAGCATGGCCCTCCTATTTTGCACTACACCAGAAGATCAGAACAGCGAAAGAGGAGGGACTTGTTTGGCCGTGCGCCATGATCTCCAGTTGTGGCTGCTGTGGCTGCCATTCATGGTGCACAGATCAGCTGCCCCTAGTGTGGAGAAGGATGAGAAGGGCAGCAGGGAAATTGTGGCGGCGGCTAGAGCCCATTGTATGGTGGGGCCCGCAAGCTGCCCGGCCCCTCCTCACCCTCCAGGCAACCCCCGCCCATGGAAAGCAGGGGCCCAGCCTCCTCCAGCAGGGCGTCCACTCGGCCCAGGCCAGCCTGGTCCAGGGGCTCTTCCTTGGGGGGCAGCGTGGCCCCTTCTGGTGCGGACCCGCTGGGCTTGACGGGGAAGCGGCAGAGGCGGCAGTGCTGGGACCAGGAAGGGCTTGCGATCACGCTGACTGATCTCTTGCCAGCCCCCTCCCCCCTGTGTTCCCATTGAGAAAATATTCAGATTATTCCAGGATTCTGCAGTAAGTCCTGTTATAATCTGAATAGGGATTCCCTGGATTTTTGGACCTTTAGTCCACAGAAACCAGGGATCCCTTCCAAAGTGTCAGGGTGGGGGGTGGGGCCAGGCTCGAGCTGAATTCAAGCCGGACCAAATGGCCAGTCAAAACACAGCCTAACTCGTACTCACAACAACAAAAACACCCCCTTCCCCGCAATCTCCTGGAATAGTTGTGCATTATAAAATAAAGTCCATCCAATTACAAAATATGTTCTTTTAAAAAATTAAGAAAGTGGACAACCAGAATCAAGCATCAGAACTAAAAGCTGAATTAAACTGCAGCATTTCATCTGTCTGCGTGTCCATCTGATTATCAAACTGAACAGATGAAGAGAAACCGGGTCCACAGTACAAGCTATCTTTCTATGCTAAGTCTGTGGTTTTCACCCGGTGACTCCTTCCTCCCAATTGCTCAAGAGGTTAAAAACACACAACTTCAGCAATCTAGATGCTGCTGGGGATCACAATCACAGCCGGCAACCTTCAGCTTTCCAAGGTGAGAGACTAGGTTTTGCAATTTTAGTCCCAACAAGTTTAAGCTATTTCTCCATTTGCTACAACCAGGCTTATCCTGTCAGGCAGATTTGGCAGCAGGTTGGGAGGGAGAAATGTGATTTGCATTAAAGAGATTTCTTGGAACTGATTATGGGAAGGAAACAGATTGGACCTGCAATTGCAGACAAAGCAATACGTGTTAAGTTAAAAATTGGATATCGCAGCCCTGAAACTGGAGAAATGGCTGCCTTCAAACGAATAGAGTCTTCCTTCTGCTCTAGTGCATTTCCTAGTGAGTGCAAGTGATGTGTGCCACATACAGAGGCTTGGAATGTGAAACTGGCCTCAGAAGCCTTGGGGCACACACAGAACAAAGTGTCTCAGCTGTGACTCCTCCTGCTCAATAGCCTTGGCACATGTTTCCTAAAAGAGGCTGCCAGTTACTTGTCTCAGTACGGAGGTCATGGCACAAACAGCCCCGCCCAGAATGGTCCCACAATTAGCACACCCACACTTTTTTAGGAACTAGGGATGAACTTTTCTAAATTCTGGTCACAACACCTTTAGATATTGTGGAACTAGAACAGGTGCAGAAAAGGACAATTGGAATGATCACAGGGCTGGAACATCTCTCTTTTGTCTAGGCCTCTTCAGCCTTGGGAGACGATCGGAGCGTATAAAATCGTACACAGTGTGAAAAAAGTGAATAGAGAAAAATTATATTCTCTTTTGCACACTAGTCAGGGGGCACTTTATGAAGCTGTTGGGCAGGTCAGTTAGAACAAACAAGGAGAAGTATTTTTTTCACCCAGAAGATGATGGGAGTATGGAATTTACTACCAGAAGAGGTGGTAACAGCAACCAGCCTGGATAGCTTTAAGAAAGGATTAAATACATTGATGAAGGACAGGGGTATCAGTGGCTACTAGAATGGACTGCCTCCCAGGTTAGTCTCTAAAGGCCTTTTGCAGGAATTCAAGTACAAATGAAGGCTTTCTCTTTGTCTTTTACTTGAAGATGCCCAGAAGCAGTTGGTGGGCTACTGTGTGAGGCAGGATGCAGGACTAGATGGGCTGTGGTCTGATACAGCAGGATTCTTCTTATGTTCTTAAATGTTTCCAGTAGCTCATTTAAAGTTTTTTCATAGCTATTTACCTGAAGGACACTTCCATATACAGTAATCTAAAGCCTACAGGCTGCATTTTTATTACTAATGTTGGCCCATATCTGGGACGCAGAAGTGTATCTCTTCTGAGTAACACAGCATCCATTACACTGTCACGGTAAATATTTAGGATTTGATTATTTTTTATTAAAAGAAAACATTTTCATAACACCCATCACTAAACTACTCCTGGATAGCCGATACAACAATAAAAATAAATCAGAAGAAACACAGAAGAAGAAGAATCCAGTTAGCCAAGTGTGATCTCATCAGTTATCAGCAAATGCTGAAGTACACAAATGCATTTAAGGACGCACCACAAACTCAACAGAGTTGGTGGCTGTTGAATTTCAAGAGGAAGATTGTTTCATAAAATGAGTCCCACAACAGAAAAGGCCCTTCCCCTGGATACCTCAATCTCTGAAACAGCAGATTCACCACAAAACCTCATCTGCAAGTCTCAGGGGACACTAGGGATCCCTTACATTGTAGAAGAGTTCATAAATAAACTGGCCCCAAATAACTGCAGTGCCTCTCACATCAGAGGCAAAACTTTAACGTAAGAGGAGCCCTGCTGGATCAGGCCACAGCACATCTAGTCCAGCATCCTCTCTCACACAGTGGCCCACAAATTGCTTCTGGGCATCTCAGGCAGAAAACAAAGGCAAAACCTTCACATGCTCTGAAATCCCTGTAAATGGCTTTTGAGAGGCATCCTGGCTGTCTCTTCAACCTAGAGGTACTACATAGGCATCCATTCTAGTAGCCATTGAGACACCAATCCTCCATAAATTTATCTTAAACACAGCCCAGCAGTGAACTGGCAGTCGTGAGCAATGATGCAATGTGCGGATGGTAAGAAGAAGAGTTGGCTTTTCTACCCTGCTTTTCTCAACCATTTAAGAGGACTCAAAGTAGCTGACAAAGCTTCTGTTCTTCTCCCCACAACAGACACCCTGTAGGGTAGGTGGGGCTGTGAGAGCTCAGAAGAGATGTGACTAGCCCAAGGCTACCCAGCTGGCTTGATGGAGGAGTACGGAATCAAACCCAGTATTCCCAGATAAGAATCCAGCTCCTTAACCACTAGACCAAACATTTCTGGTATATTCTACATTAGCTGCAGCTTCTGAACGAACCTTAAGGGCAGCCCCATGCAGAACACTGTAGTGTGGCCCAGTCCAGGAAGTTGTCACGACATGAGTCCGTGCAGCCAGAATCTTCCCATGCTCAGATAGTTCCCATGCTCCTAGTAAAACATGCTCCTACTCACAGCAACCATATCGGTCTCTAGGAACAGTGGTGCTTGATGGAGCATTTGGAACAGCAGGTCCTTCCGGTGACTCTACTCAAGGGGTGGTGACGCAATCAGGTTTAGGAGCAGGAAAAAAAGAGGGAAAAAGCTCCCAAGGGATGGCTTTCTCCTTTCCCTCCATGTTCACACTGCAGTTCCTGTTTTCTGCCAACTGAATCCTCCCCCAACAATGTGCCATGGAACAAATACCTAAAGGATCTTGTGGATCAGGCAAGGTTTATATTTCTGGATAGCATTGTACATGATCCCACAAAACACTAGCTTGACTTTTATTTTTAGCCTGCCAAGAAATCATTAGACTGCATTTTCAGGCTGGCTCTATCGAAGCAGAAGTTCCTTCCTTCCTGGCTGAGATTGGAAGTGCCTCTTCCTCCACTTCCTCGCTGACTCACCTGCATGTAATTCTTGATACTAAAAAGCTGCTTTCATGGACTATGGTACTGTGGGAGAAACAGAACCTCAATACTTGTCTGCTTATATTCTTATCCTGCTTGTTACTAGAAGTCTCAGCGTGGATTATGACAAAAAACAGAATTCCTTAGGCTATACCAGGAAGGCTCTCTCTCTCACACGCCATCCCTGTAACTACTGTACTGAGGAGGGGATAATGCCAAGAGAGCCTCACTGGCAAACGTTAAGGCACGGATAGTCCTGAATGGAAGCGACTTTCCTTTAAATGCTGTGACCCAGTTCAGCAGGGCTCCTCTTATGTTCTTACATCCAAAGTGCCCTGCAAATCTGTCACAGCACATTTTGGATGGCAGCTGCCCTTGCCTCCTTGGGCCAGATCTTATGAGGATATTCAGCTCTTGAAGAAGCCCTGCTGGATGACTACTTGAAGATGCAATGAGCTCTTCTCTAGTCTACACACGCTCTTTAAGAAGGTTAAGAAGCCAGCTCTGAGGGGGCAGCAAAATGTGTAAGTGGGGTGGGGGTGAAGAGCAGGAAACACAGCTATATATATATGGCAAACCCGCCACCACAAAGAGCTCAAGAACAGAGTTACAGGCTAGTAATAAATGGGTCAATGCTGCCCAGAGGTACTGGCCAAACACTTGTGAGTTCTCCACTTGCCAAGATCTGTGCCTTCACAGGATCTCAGGCAACAAATTAGCCCCGTCTCCTATGGAATTGCATTTATTTGGTGGGTTGCTATAAGACTCACAAAGAAGGCGTCCATTTGTGCATCAGTGTGCAGCTGCTATGATCCCAAAAATTCTTTAGAACTAAGAAAACAAAACTGGGCCCTTTGTTCTCCTGTTCCCACCAGTGCCACCTGGAATGGCCAGTGACCAGGGAGAAGAAGGAGTTGGGGTGATGCAGCATCTAGACAGATCTACATTGGTGAGAAATGTTTAAAAACTGATGACACAAAACCCAGTTCTCCAAGGAGGCTATCACCTGAATGCTATATTTCCCTTCCCTCACGGCTTATTAGGCTATTTCTGGCGTGCCAAACATTGGTTGGCATTATACCAACGTCCTTTCTTATCTTCTTTTCAAAGAAAAGTGATCTTGCTTGCCCACTCCCAGGAAACTTCTTAGGTTCCCACAATAGCCCCCTTGCCTGGAATCACTGCCACCCAGCTCACCTTATATGGTGCCTCAGTCCTCTCAATGCACGCAGAGCCTTCCTGGCACTTGGAAAAGCTATTAATACACATGGCTCTTGGCCGCACTGAAGCATTCCCACTGCCTCTCTTGGCAAAAGGCCTAGAAGCAGAGACCTCAGGTGTTGGGTCTACTGAGACTGCCAGGAAGGCCCAGAAGTCAGACAGTTGTGCCGGCATTCTGTAATATTAATACGTGTCTCCCATGGCACCAGTTGCCTTGCAGCCCTTGGCATTCTGAGCAGAAAATCCTGAAGTACCATACTTAGGTCAAGGTATTTGGATACCACTCACTATGTACCCCACACAGCAGATTCCTAATCTTATAGCTGCAGGACTCCTGCCTTTACACCACAACTTTCTATATCACCATGGAAGTGTCTGGATGGAGACGCTTCCGAAAGAGCAGCTTGTTTCATACCATGAGTGACATTCCTCTGGCTTTGCTCTGCAGGGCGTTGCTCCCAGGCGGTAGAGAAACAGGCAGCTGCCTGCCTGCCTGCCTCCCCCTAACACAACACCCAGGAAAGCAAGATTCAACCTGTGATGCCTTCTTAGGGCAGATGGAATTAAAGAAAAAAATGCTAAAGGAAGGCCAGAGGAAAGGTACACACAGCTGTATAATCACCAGCTGCATTGTTCTACCTTTTAGGATGAAACAGTCAAGAAAAATGGGGCAGCTTTATGTGCCACCCCCAAACCCAACAATTCAGCTTGACCCTATCTCCCACTGGTTCTCCTAATTATAAGGGCTTCAGAGCCAGAACCTGGTCACTCTGGAAGAATCCATTCATTCATTGCATTTGTATATCACCCTTCACCTGGAGGTCCCAGAGCAGATCATGACACACAATAGAACAAACACTAAAACATGTTTAAAATATAGCCCGTCCAACCTCCTTCCCTCCCTCCACACTGGCAGGGTTACATTCAGAAGAACTAGGAATCAAAGACCTAGTCAAGAGGTGTTTTAAAGAGGTCCAGAAACCATACAAAGTTGGAGCCTTGTGTACATCCACTGAAAGGTGGAAATATCCACTGTGTTTTGGTCAAAGGGAAGGGCTTGAGCTTGCCCTGTGATTCTGCCCTGCTATCCCTCTTCTTTCTTGCACTGATAATATATTCAGGACAGATGGAAGAAGAAGAAAGAAGAAGAGTTGGCTTTTATACCCTGTTTTTCTCATCTATTTAGAGGGACTCAAAGCAGCTGACAAAGCCTCTGTTCTTCTCCTCATGACAGACACCCTGTGAGGAGGTAAAACTGTGAGAGCTCATAAGAGAGCTGTGACTAGCCCAAGGTCACCCAGCTGGCTTTGTGGGGAGTGTGGAATCAACCTCAGTGATTATGTGAGTCTGGCATTCTAACCACAAGACCAGACTCTGTCTATTCCTCTCCTTCACCAACTATGGCTGTGCAAGAAGGAAAGTGCCACCCCACAAATTGATGGCTGAACTCCTGCAGCAGGAAGCTTTTTCTACCTGAGGTTCTGAGCAGATGTTCTAATTCCAGGGGCTTCATTCCATTCTTCCCTTTGAATAATGTAATGGGATATAGAGAAACAGAACTAGATGCATTTAAATAGTAAATAGTTCTTCCCACAATGATGATCACTGTGGAGATTCTTGTTACTGAACAGTATATGATGAAAGTTAATAGTTAATGGTTAATGGCTTAAAATTGCTGTAGGACGTTGATTCTGCGAGAGGTGTTTAGAGACAGAGTATCTCCATACAGTATATCAACTCCATATATCAACTGCAATACCCTTCTTTTGGGGAGGGGGGTTCCCCAGTAATGAGGCAGGGAAGCTTAGTGGCTAGAGCACTAGGCTAGAATCTGGAGTTTCTGGGTTTGAATGTCATTCTGTCATAAAAGTTCACCTTGGGCCACTCTCAGGGAATAAAGTGGAGACCAGGAAAGTGGTACGCACCAGCTTCAGAGAAAAAATGGAATAGAAATTCCATTAAAAAAAAAAACCTCGTCTATCATTGTTGGGTGCAAGGAGATTGTTATGAAGTTGGTGATGGCAACAGCTTCTTGACTTGCATGCCTGAGAGGAACTAGTCTCTCATGAAACCTGAAACCAATGTGCCTATTTTCATCTGACATATGCTGGAGAATATGAGCACCATATCTATCTTTGTGATGTTTTTGAAGGATCCTTTCCAAATTCCTTGCTGTTATACAAGAGAACTCAATGTAGTTAATTATTTTAGAACAAGGAGGCCCTGCCTGGGAACAAAGGACCCCGAGGGAGATGCTGGCACTTTTTATCCCCCCCCCCCCAATTTTATTGAGGAGAAGGAGAAGGAGAATTGACTTTTCTACCCTGCTTTTCTCACCTATTTACAGGGACTCAAAGAGGCTGATGAAGTTTTCTGTTCTTCCCACAACAAACACCCTGTGAGGAAGGTGGGGCTGTGAGAGCTCAGCAGAGAGCTGTGACTAGCCCAAGGTCACCCAGCTGGCTTCATGGGGGAGGGTGGAATCAAACCCGGTATTCCCAGGTAAAAGTCCAGCTCTCCAACCACTAGACCAAACTGGCTCACTTACATACATCTCATTACATCACATCCATAATACCACTTTTCCATACAATAATCCATTATCACGCGCTTCCTCCTTCCCCACTCCCACGGGACTTAAACTGACCTTTCCATCAATTCCCATTCCAATCAATTTGGAGATTATTTCCACAATCCCTTGCTGGATCTTCTCTTCTCTTTGCATCACAGCTCAACACATTTTTCCAATTAGCCATCACTGAACCCTTCACTGGCTGTCCCAGATACCACATCCTACATTCTCTAATAAAATCAAACATCATTTGTTACCTTAAGTAATTATACCAACGTTGGACTGTTCCTCTCCTGGAGTCTTCCATTTTTTAACTTTTACTGCCTGTGGAGATACTGGCACTTTAGCTAATTTATGCTATGAGAGGTACCAAGCATCTGGCTTTTAAAAAGTTGAATTGCCTTAACCCAACCATACATAGTTATCCCAAACCTTGATCTTGTGAACTTTGGATCAGAGACACAACCCTGCAAAAAACATTACAGACACTGTCATCTTAAACATATTGTATATTGTTTTACACATGTGTGAATTTTTAATGTCTTTTAATGTATATTCTATTTTAATATGTTGTTACCTGCCCAGAGACCTTTGGGTATGGGGCGGGATAGAAATGTAAATAAATAAATAAATAAATAAATAAATAAATAAATAAATAAATAAATAAATAAATAAATAAATAAATAAATAAATAAATAAATAAATACTATACCTTGCGCATCTACATGCTTTGATCTCTCTTAATTTTTTTCTCAGCATTTCTTCCTGGCCTGTGTTTTACCCTGTGTTGCCTAGATTGCCTTGATAACACCCATAAAGATCTTTAACAGAGTAGATAAACACTGCATTTGTTTGTATTTATCACCACAGAAGAGAATTTGGGACAGATTCCTAAGCGTGAGTTCTTGTTGCCTGTGGCAAGAGAAGTGGTGAGTTTCATTGACAGATTAAATATCAACAAATCACCAGGCCCCGGAGACATTCACCCAAGAGTCATCAATTTTAAACCTGAGATGGCAGCTCTCCTAACAAAAATATGCAAATTGTCACTATACTTTGTTTCTGTAATTGAGAAGTGAAAGATGGTCAACTTAACTCGAAAACCTAACTCTAAAATAGGCTCACCAGGAAAACCAGGAAATTAAAGATAGTGAAAATATTAAATATAAAATTAGAAACATTTGGTGGCACAGGCCTTGCTTAAGAAGAAAGAGTTGGTTTTTCTACCCTGCTTCCCTCAACTTTAGGGGGGCTCAAAGCAGGTGACAAACCTTCTGTTCTCCTCTCCGCAACAGACACCTGTGAGGTAGATGGGGCTGTGAGAGCTCAGAAGGAAAGCTGTGACTTGCCCAAGGTTACTCAGCTGGCTTTGTATAGGAGTGCGGAATCAAACCGGGACACTACTCGATAAAGAGTCAGACGCTCTACCTACAAGATGAAACGGGCTAAGGGAAAGTCTTTTCTAGCTAATCTTCAACAAGTTTGTGTGTGTGTATGTGTGTTTGTGTGTCAGTATGTATGTGGATAAGGTTGACCCAGCAGATGTCATAAACTTCGATTTGAAACAAGTTCTTGATGAAATCCCTCAAAGATTTCTCTCTGGATGAGGAGCTGTGTGCGCAGAACCAGAAGGCCTGTTTCAGCCTCCGAAGGGCACCAAAATAGTCCCAGGGATGCCACCGTGGCCTCCCCTTCCCCTCTGGCTCCCCCTTTACCTTTGCAGGGGGCGGACGGTGGAGTCCCTGGGCCTATCTTGGTGCTCTTTTCAGGCTGGAAAAGCACTTCTAGGTTTGCATGCGCAACTCTCCATCCAGGGATCGTGATCTCTGGATAGAGAGCTTGCGTGCAGACCTGGAAGTGCCTAGGACGAAGGTGCGCAGCTATGATGACAGGTGAGTGGGTGGAGCAGAAAGGGAGGAGGGGGTTTGTTTTGTGCATGAATATTTGTGTACAAATATGGAGCTCCACACTTGTGGGTGTGGGATCTGGCTGAAGCCGAATTTTGAAGTAACAGTAGTAGACGATTCAAGGATAAAGTGCTGACACAGTGTACATCTCCTACAAAAAAGACCAGTATGATAATAATAAATCATACTGAAAACTTGAGATGCCAATGCTGCAACGCCCTTATTCACAACATAGTGCAACCACATCTGAAATACTGTGTGCATTTTTGGTCACCACATCCCAGAAATCCCTCTTTCACCTGCACTGTGCCAAATTCATACGAATTTAGAATGTTACAAATATTCACGCACATCAGTAACAGTGAGGTTTCACTCGAGTATTGCAGGGCCATATTGGGGTCCCCAGAGGGTTTTGTAGCAACCTCAACATAGCCAAGACATAATAGCACTATTTATTCTGCATCTGGATGTGGCCATAGCCTATCCTCCGATAATTTTTACCTTGTGTTCAAATCTGAAAGGTTTCCACCTACACACCCATTTACTGCCTTTTCCACATCAGAAGGCCTTTTCACACTTACCTGTGAAAGCCTCGCATGCTCTGGCATTGCTTCTAGCCCAGCGTGGCCCAGGGCGGCCCAGAGAGTGCAGGGCCCTCCTGATCCTCCCTAGCAACGGCGCCAGTGATTTCTGTGCAAACAGAATGCAGCCTCTCTATTCTGCTTCATTCACAGAAACAGGATCCCGTCCCAGGTCAAGCAACACAAGCCATGGCTTGCTCTGCTATGGCTCGGAATTGTTGTGATCCCTCTGCCCTTAAGAAGACAGCAATTAAGGAACTTCCTTCTGCCATGAACTCACTAAGGAGCCTTAGTAATTTGGTCTCCCAGAATCATCAGCACCCACAGAAGAATAAGCTACCTTATAAGGTTGTTGCATCAAATTTTTAAAAAGTCTTGCTGACTATTCAAGGCAATATATGAAGAAGATGAAGATGAAGAAGATGAGAAAGAAGAGTTGGCTTTCCTACCCCGCTTTTCTCGCCCATTTAAAGGGACTCAAAGCAGCTGACAAAGTTTTCTGTTCTCCCCACAATAAACACCCTGTGAGGTAGGTGGGGCTGTGAGAGCTCAGAAGAGAGCTGTGACTAGCCCAAGGTCACCCAGCTGGCTTTGTTGAGGAGTGTGATATTCCCAGATAAGAATCCATCTCCCTAACCACGAGACCAAACAAGAAGAGAAAAATAGTTGGTATAGGTGTGTGTGTGTTTAAGCAGATGAAAGCCCCCCGACGTACAGACTTCCTTGAGTTCTGTGAAAACTGATATTTCCTTGGCTGTGATGGTGAGAATAAGTATTTTCCCTCTGTCATCATCTCTCTCTTCCCTCCACTGTGTTCCTGCACCCTTTGTTACAGCTTACAGTGAGGTGGAACTCCCAGTTTCTGGTGCATTTTTACTTCAAGGCAATACCAAACACAAATAAATCCATGTCCCTAGGCTAGGCGAGGTAGTAAGCAGGACACCAGGCTAAAAGAGCCTTTGCTTTCATGCAGCATGGCTCTTCCTGTGTCCTTAAGATTCTTGGGTGAGAGACAGACAGGCTACCTGAAATCCTTAGCAGGCTTTACTCAAACAACAGCAGGGAATCCAGTCCCCAAAGACCTGGGATGCTAGCCGGACAGCAGGCCTATAGTTACTGTTGGGCAGGGTTTCCCAAACTGTGGGTCGGGACCCACCTCTAGGAAATTTAACCATATTTGAAATAACTTTTTTGATGTAATTATTTAATTAAGTAATAAAAAAATTGTATTAAAACTTTGTTATTTGAAAAGTCCTTTATTCATATTGGTAACGGTTAAATTTCCTAGAGGTGGGTCCCGAGTTGGTAAACTTATATTAGATGGGTTGTAGCCCAGACAACTTTGGGAACCTCTGCTGTAGGGCATTCCGCTTCAACTTTCCAAGTTTTACAATGCCGGATTCTTGCTTTCACAGTCGGTGGGCACAGGCCACATCTCCCTCACCAGAAATAAGACGACTTTAATCGACAGAGGTGTGGTTTCAGCAACCTGTCCATATTGCCCCTCGGGCTCCAGTTTCCTGTCCCTAGGCCTTTGCTTGCCATCTGTTTCTAATATCCAAATACTTCCTCCCCTGCCCTCTCTACCAGATGGTCACCCTTAGAAGCAGGAGCAGGAGTTTTAGGAGCAGATTCTTAATCTGTATTTGTATTTATTTCAGCAAGCACTAGGGGCTACAGACCCACCCCCAACTCTGCCTTATTCCCCAAGTACAAGGAAGATCATGATTATCATGATCTCATAGCGGGGTGCAGAATTTGGTTCTTAGGAAGTGTCACCATTTATTTGAAAATCAACAGTTTTATTTGCGGGTTTGGAGCCACAATTTTAAACAGTAACATGTGTGGCAGATGGGTAAATACCCAAAGTGCGATTCTTTCTAAATTTAGCTTTCAAGGATCCTCCCTCCTGTTGATTAACAAGATGAAAACCAGATATCAGGGCTGGAAGATAATGACTCCATCACAGTGTGCCATTCATACCAGATCCTAAACTCATCAGGATTGATTCCAGTGGGGATCATGCAAAGAGACAAGTTTCCTGGGAAATGAATGAGATGTTATCAAAGTTTGCCTAATCCTGTGATTCTTTTCAAATGCAAGGTGAGAGGCACTTTTAGGGGTCAATTGTGTGAGTGGAAACCTTTCCCTACAGACTGATCATCCTCCAGAAGTTCTCCAGTCCACCAGGAAGGTCAGAAATAACCCTGATGGCTAGAGAAGGCTATGGAGCCAATGGCATGGAAGGGGGTAAAGCAATTCCCTTCCCACCCATCAGTTATTTCCTACAATCACCTTCATCTCTTCATTGTTCTGGATGCAATGCACACCTCTGTCCTCATCTTTTCAGGGCAAGGTCATTTTTAGCAAAGTTGTGTGCATACAGAAATTACCAAGCAGGAGTAAGTTTGCAAACTCAGGGATTTAAGGGGGGGGGGACCCAAAACAAAGAATCAGAACCTATCTATAAAACCATTTGAGCACCTACAATAATTCCAGAAATTTCTTACTGAATATTCAAGCACTGGTATCCAAGACTGAAGAGCCAAGTGAGCAAAATGCCATCCACTAAAATTCCTCCGAATTCAACCATGTGGCTTCAAAACACCCAGAGAAATGCAGCTCCTTAGCTCCTTTCTGGTAATAGAAATTACTGGGTAAAAGAGTAGATGTGAACTATGGTACATAGAGTCTAACAGCTCCCTCCCTCCCCTCGGCACTGTTATTGTTCTTAATGGGTTCTTTTAAATTTGTTTTTATTGTTGTAATCCACCATGAGGACTTTGGGTATAGAGAACAATAAGAATAAAATAAATACTTCCGTCCACATCTGCCCCTTTGCCCAGTAATTTCCACACGTGCTTGATAGAGTCATAAAATTTGACTCCCAGGAGAATAATGTTATTGAAGAAATAAAGAAAGCATGCAGAGACTCTGTAGGATTGATTCTTGGGCCTTTTCTGCACCTGCTTCAGATCCAGATTAAGGAGCTTCTTAATCTGGACCAAAGGATTCCCATCTACATGTTAATGTGGATGGAGGAGACCCTGCCCCCCATTAGTCCAGATCCAGATTAAAAGGCTCTTACCGTGGATTTATCATAGATCCATGTAGTCAGGTCTACAGCCAGACTATGGTCCTTGTTCTGGATCATGGGAGGCATGCAGACACATCCATGATCTGGAACTACTAGGGCTTGCTTTTCAGCGGTGTGCCATACCATGCTGCCCTTGCCCCAGGATCTGAGGCTAGAACCTTTCATTCTTAGCCTGAAGAGGGGTGTTTGTATGTTTGTGAGTGGGCTCTCTGAAGCTAGTGTGGTCTTTGCAACCACAGGGAGACACAGGTTAGGTTAGTGCTGATAGTGTAGATGGCACTCACCTCACCTACATCTCCACAGGATCCAGATTAGTACATCTGGTTATTCCAGATCCACTGATCCAGATGAAAGTGAGGCAAGTGCAGAAAAGGCCCTGTCTTCCTTAGCTTAGGCCTGCAATTATGGATATCAAGGGCCAAACCCAAGCACTCCATGAATTCAGCATGTATCTGAGCAGAGATATGACCAACACGTGCTTCAGCCTGGATGTCCCCCTCCTGTTTGCAGAGCTGGCTTTCAGACCATGCAGTTGGAGAATTCAGCATTCTTACTAGTTAATGATCTTCATTTCTAGCTTGCAATTCATCAAGCCCTTAGACAGGTATGGAAAGCAGAGGGTCACCAGTTTAATCTCAAGCCTTTCCTTAGAAGTAGGCAATAGCAAACGACTTCCATATCTCTGCCAAAAAAACTGAAGAGGGGTGCCCACATAGTCAACCAGGAGCTGATCACGACTGGCTGGTACCCAGCAACAATTTGATCTTGTAACAAGTTTGATGCTGTGCTCTCAGGTGCTTCTACAAGCCATGAATTGCAAGCACAAACTAAAATTAAGCCATTGCACATTGCCAATTAAAAGAGTTAGTTACTCTGTCTATGCCTGGATGCAAGATTGTTGACCTGAGAAGCCTTATGCCTACAGTTTAGGTGTTTTCTTCTCCCAGGACCAGATAAATAAAGCATTCAAGAGAACACAGAAGACTGTCTGCCACCTTAAGGCATTGTGAATGAATGCTGGACGATCACCTGGAGACTTGATGGGGCCCTATTAAATGGTTGTCCGAATTCATTCTGAATTGGGGCTATCGTATTTTGAAACTGCGGAAGTTCAGTGCCCCCAGCTTTCTGCTTCACTCACCCACAAGTAGACAGAAGATATCCAAAGCCACCAAGGTCTTCCTCAGTCCAGTTCCCAGAGCAGCAGAGTCACAAGGCGGGGACCGCGACCGCCACACTGTCACCCGAACATCTCTGTGGTCTTTATGACAAGCCAAAGCCTGCCGAGGGGAATCCTGAAGAAGTTCACCGCCATGAACTTTTTGCATGATCTTTTCAGATCAATGCCTCCCACAAGGTCAGGTGGGATCCACCTTGTTTGCCACTGCAACAACGGCACAATCCAGACTCTTGGTTCCCAGGCGGAGAGGAGATCAGCTGAGATCCAGGCACTGGTTCCCGGCAGCAAGATGAGGAGGAGGACGGATCCAGGATTCCAGTCTGCCGTGTGTGTGTGTGTGTGTGTGTGTGTGTGTGTGTGTGTGTGTGTGTGTGTGTGTGTGTGTGTGTCAGTGAGTGAAGTGGCAGGATGGAGCAAAAATCAGACCCTGACCCCTAGGGTGTGGCAGCTGAGGATTTACTTTGGCTGATGCCTGGCAGGGCTTTGAAGGAGGGGTTAATATGATCCCTCTAGGTTCTAGATCTCTTGTGAATTGTGAGCATTACCCTTCTAGATTCTAGATCCCTTGGGAGTTGGGGAGAAGGGTGGGCAGGCAGGCAGGCTGGCTGGCTGGCAGGCAGGCGGCCGGCAAGTGACAAAAACAAGCAAACATGGCCCCATCGACAGCAAAACGTCCCCAAACGTTAAACAAAAACCTGGAGGGAGGGGCGAAGTCGAAGTGGATCTAGCTGCTGCAAAGGGGCCCTATTCTCGGTAGTACGGAGGTCTCCCTCCCCGTCCCCGCGTGTTTCAAAGAGATCCCCCCCCAAAAAAATCCCAGGGTCTCTTCCACTTTGGAAGGGGTGTTGCGGGTCCAAGCCAAGTTACTAGCCCAACTGTGGTGGGGATTTAGTCCAATCCGAGGAGGCTGCAAGGCACTGCAGCTCGGTGGGAGGGAGGGAGGAGGGTCGGCTTAGGAAGGAAAGGGGTAGGCAGGTAGGTAGGTAGGTTGCTGTCGCTTCGGGGCAGAGACTTCCCCGGGCGCCCCTCCTGCCTCCCTTCAAGCCACGCGGGTACCTGTGGCGCCGACTCCAGCGTGGACGGGAGCGAGAACCATGGGAAGCCCGCCTGCTTGCTCGCTCGCTCGCTCGCTCTCGGCCGCCGACCCCTGCTGCCCTTGAGTCCGTCCAGCCCGACCCGGCCAACTCTACTCGGTCGCTGCTGGCACCGCTTCGCTTCGCTTCCCTTTCCCTTTCTCCTTGGAAACTTTGCAGCTGGTGCGGCAGCCGCTCCGCCCTCTGTCCTGCTCGGCTGAGCTCCGGACCGGGAGGGAGAGATTGAGAGAGGGAGGGAGGGAGAGAGAGAGAGAAGGAGGGAAGGAGAAGGAGGGAGGAAGTGAAAGGCAGGAGCCTGAGGCGACTCGAGGACTGAGGGAAATCCCTGCGTCGGCTCTCAGGCCCGCTTGCATCTGAGTTTAAAAAAAAGTCACCACGTGAAAGAAAACCTTAGAAAGGCTCCACTGGATGTGGCCACACCTAAGGTTGAATCCACCTTCAGAGCGGTTGTGGTCACACCTAAGTTTTAATCCACCTTCAGAGCGAGAAAACACACCAGGCAAAGTATGACCAGACATTTTCTTCCCACATTATCTGTCTCAAAGGTGAATTTTCTGTTATTTAACCCTGAAAGAAAACTGCTTGTCACTTTGCCGGTTTATTCTCTCACTCTGAAAGTGGACTGAAGCTGGATTAAACCTGAAGTGTGACCACAGCCGTTGTACCATGGCCCGCCAAAACCAACAGACTGTTTCCAGAGTCAGGAGTGCCTGGGCTTCATACATAATCAAGTCTGGATTTATTTATTTAGATTACTTAGTTTAAATTTACATAACATTTACCTGCTTATGTTAGGTTTTTTTTTTCAGTGGGATGGCGAGGCTTTGTCATAGCCGTATTTCTATATGACAAAACTGTATTCTGTGTGATTTCTTTTTGATCCACCGTTGTTAAGGAGCATCCTAGTGAAAGGCAAAGAGTCCTTTGAGTCAACCTCAATTCCTGGGAATCACATGGAAGCGTCTCTGCCATTTTCATTAGGAGCAGTATAGAAGTGGGTTGCTGTGACCTTCTTTTGGGAAGATGGCCGGCACAGAATGTCTGCATGTGAAGCAATTTCTCTGCAGCTAAGCTAAGCTGTAGCCTCTCAGAAGAGTCCACTGTCCAGTTCCAAATCTAAATCATAAAAAAACCCTCAAGGTCCTTGTGTTGTAAAGCTGTTTCTTTGATTTTAGTAAGCTTTTGAGATGGTTTCTTATCAAAGAGTCTGCACTGACCTTGGTAATCCTGGAATGAAAGACATCTTATGGATAAAGAACAGTTCATGGAAGCAAGAAGTTGACGTTCTTCAGATAGTAGTAGACTGGTGCTTTTGATACTGCTCAATATGATGATCAGAAAATCAGAAAGGACCATGAAGCACACCAAGACTAGTTTTGGGGATTGGCTAAATGGACATCCAAGAATGTGCTTCACCAATTACACATTCTAAGAGTTTTTAAAAATGTGTTAAAAACGTGATGAGGACAATTCAGTATATTTGTCTACTTATTTTGGAAAAGCTTTTGGTAAAGTTCCCCATCAAAAAACTCTCATTAAGTTTAACAATCACAGTATAAAAAGAAAGATCCTCCTATGGATAACCATATCAAAAAGAGAATAGGAGTAAATGGACAAGTGACAAAAACAAGCAAACATTGTGAAAAAAACCCCCAAGGTTCTGTAGTTTTTAAAGTGAATCAGGTGTAACCAGTGAAATAGCAAAGTTTGGTGATGTCAAATTATTAAGAAGTACTCTAAAATGGAATAGATAGCATTCTGTGTGAGTAATTGAAAAGTGATGCACATAAGAGCTAAAAATCCTCACTACTACTACACAACAATGGTGCTGGAAGTGGCTGTGACAGATGAGGCAAGAAATCTTACAGCAATGGTAGGCAGTTCAATGAAAAGCTCGACTCACCATTAAAAAGGCCAACAGAATATGAGGGAATAATAAAAATGGTATTAAAACAGGGATGCTAATATGTCCTTATACAAATTAATAGTGCAATTACTTCTGGAATATTCTGTTCAGTGCTGGTCACTGCATCTCAAAAAAAGGATATAATGGAGTTGGAAAAGATGCAGTGAAAAGCTCCTAAAATGATCAAGTAGGTTGAGTTCCAATGACTGAGTCTACATGCAATAGTCTACATGTCAAGGTGACCACTTGTTTATCTACTGTGTTTTTTTTTTACTCAGTTGATTTTTCTCTGCTGCTATTTTTTTACGGTATTGTTACACATATACTGTCTCAAACTTGTGTACATTTCAGCTGTTCAAAAAGCAATATTACTAAGCAGCCTAAGGACTTCGTATTACTTGGGATTTCTACTACCAGAAGAGGTGGTGACAGCAACCAGCCTGCATAGTGTTAGGAAATAATTAGATAAATTCATGGGGGGCATGAATGCCTAGGTACTTCTTCCACATTGGAGAGATAGGAAGCTTGCCTCTAGAGGTCATTTGTAGGGATTTGAGAGCAGGTGAAGGTTTTGCCTTAGTCTCAAGTGATTGTGGACCATCCTTCAAACCCCGTAGCCTATGAGCAAATTTGATGTTTGTTTCTTAAGAATTGACATCCAGGGCTTGTTCGCACTTACCTGTTAGTGAGTGGTAGTTTGCCCACTGGATAGGCCCATCTGCAATCCTCTGCCATCACCCCAGAACGAGCCAGACCCTTCCCAGGGAAATCTAGCTGTACATTGCTAAAAAGTGTTCCTGTCATCATATGGGGCTTTTTCAGCACTCAAAGTCCAGATAGCTGGACTTTACCAGCCTAAGTATACCATTTTAGACTGGTAAGTGTGAAAAGGCCCTCCGTTCACACAGTTGAATATTTAGGTATTTGTTGTGTTAATCTTGTGGTCTTCAAAATTGCCTGAGGAACTCCAAAACTGGAAATGCATTTTTCTTACTTTCAATTTGATCATCTGGATTTGCTCTGGATTTAATATAGACAAACTATTATTAAATTGGCAGGACTGTGTCTGAAACTAAGCCAGGAAGATTGTGCTCGCAGAGTCTTTGCCTTAGGCGAAAAATGTGGGATTGATTCACAACCCTACTGAGCTGACGACTGATTATGCTATTGGAGCCCACAAGTAGTCACATGACTGTAACACCCTTCGTGGCTGAAGGTTGCCTCTGCTGTGCTTCTAAGAATGAACTAATTCATTAACTCACTGGCATTTGCATTGTGAGCTCATTGTATTCACAGCCGGATGTGATGCTGCAGAGAAACGCTGCTGGTAGGTTGCCTTTTTCATGTAAGTGCAATCTAAGGGGGTTTTTTTTGCATGTGAGCACAATGTAAGTTTTCCTTGTTCTACAGAATAGGATGTTGGTGTGGGAAGGGAAGAAACCCATTTCCTTCTTTCCCAAGAGCTACTCTAAGCGTGCTATGCCTCTAAATGCCAACATCACAGAATTAATAATCATTGGCTTTGAACTTTCCAGAGCTTCTCTTTAAGCTGGAAGTAAATAGTCCAAAGTGGATGTGGAAAGATGGGCCTGATATAAAGTCTGTCACTTGTAAGATTCTTATGATGGAATCTTAACATGTAGGCACAGATGGTGCCTACATTTTAATCCAGCTTCAGTCCACTTTCAGAGTGAGAGAGCGCATCAGCAAAGTGACAAGCTATGTGCTTTCGGCATTCTCTAACTCAGAAAACCCACTTTTGGGTTAGACAATGTGGAAAGAATACGATCGGTCACTTTGGTGAAGGGTTCTCTCACTCTGAAGATGGACTGAATCTAGATTAAAACTTAGGTGTGAACGTAACCCACGAGGCAATAATGCAGGGAATCCTCCCTTTGCAACGACTGCCTCCTAAGTAGACAGTGTCACAGCTGGCGTTGTCTTTGTGTGTTTTATTGATGTTTGCATCCAGGCATTTAGCCATCCCGAAGGTGTGTGTCAGCACCTCCATGCATGTCTGGACACCTGTTTTAGCATCCATACATACACAGTGGATGGAGCCATGATGGCGGTTCTGTCTAGATAGAAGATAAGTAAAAAGCCCTACTGCTGAAAAACCTGCAACCAGTCTTGAGTTTCCCAGCAATAGTTTGTAGTGCATTTAAAGGGCGAAATAGCAGGCCTGGTGTCATAATGGCACTATATTCCCTCCTGTTTGGATGGGGCCCTAATTGGCTTAAACTCTGGGGGATGCAAAATGATTTCTGGATAAAGAGGCTGCTGGGACAATAAAAGAAATATAAAATCTGTCATCTACAGTATATAAATCTGTCTACATCACAGAAATACATGGTTAAACAGCTTGAGTCAACAGCAAAAATGTTTTGTTTTTTTTAAACTAGAGAGTAATTTTGCTTGCAGTTAGTATAAGCTAAAGTGGATATATTTGTGCATTGCTTGACTGGCTACATCTCATTCTTAGATGTTCAAAGATAATTTCCACAGTTCTAAGATGCCCACTCATGCTTGGCATTTATTGTGCAAATATTGCACAGTCTGTTTGGGACAATCACAACAGCACACAGGTGCACCATATCTGCACACACAGGGTAGGCCTAATTTTGTAAAGTACAGTCTATACAGGTCATTTCGAAACTCTTTGGAAAAGTTCCCCTCATGTGAGTTCCCTTATCCAAAAAAAACAGTAAGAGCAGAACTGCCTGAGCAAAAGATGCTTTTCAGAAAAAAGAAGAAGAAAAGTCCTCAGGTAACCCTGAAAGGAATTTCTGTCTGGAGAGGGGGAAAAACACCAAGATACCTAAGATAGCCGCCTTGCTCTATGAAGTAAAAAGATCTCACTTTGATAAGAACCAATTAAACAGTGAAAAGGAGTGAATTATCTTTCAGATTCCTTAGAGATGTTCTTCAGGCTGGAGTATTTATTCAGGTATTTGTATCCTGCCCTTCACCTGAAAATCCCTTGGGCAGGTCAAAACATTCAATAAAAACAAACCAATAAAACATGCTTAAAACATAATTCTCTGTGTTACCTGGTACATAATAGTAGATGTGTGGTTTAGAAGTATCAACTGAACTCTTTTGCCAATAAAAATGGCGCTGCAGCTATCTACAAACACATTGTAGGGACTGCCATAAAACACTTAACCTACAACCCCCGGCTGTTTGGAGCAGTAGAATGTAATGACACATCAGAAAGATACAAAGGAAATGACTCCTGTGCTATTTCCCCTTCATTTCTCATATAATTAAACTCAGTTCAAGTTCCTTCTGTTTCCTTTCTGCCCTCAAACTGGCACAGCTGCAGATGTTGGTGGCTGTGGGTAGTAGCTTCCTATTTGCATATTTGCAGCTGGAGCTGAAGGCGGGATGATAAATGGGGAATTCCAGCAAAAGCTTTTTAAATTTCTCCCTCAGGTTCACAGATCACCACCGCACCTGCTAATTCTCATAGAGGAGGTTTTCTTTCAGTATCCAAATAAAACCTTATTATGATCAACTGAATGGAGATGCAAAGGAACTGCTTTTATTTTTGTTTGTTTGTGGTGTTATTGCAATCATAAGCACCTCCACTTTAAAACACATGAAGGCTGTGGTCACACCTTCTCTTTAAACCGTCTTCAGTTCATCTTCAAGTGGGTAGGAATGAAAATGTGTGAGCGATTAGACTTGAAGATGGACTGAAGACGGTTTAAAGTGAAGGTGCGACCATGACCACACAACACACAACAGGAGTGATGAGTATTCCCAAAATAGATTATAGCAGATTTAGTGGGGCTATGGTAAAGTTGTCACATCTCACTATAATGCAGACATAATTGCATTATATACATCCCCTGCCAGGAAAGGATATCCAAAAATATCCTCCCCTATGAGCTCCCAATGTTAGGTGTGCCACACATATTCATCCAGCTTCAGTCCACTTTCAGAGCGACAGAGAACACATCAACAAAATGACCGGTAATTTTCTTCCTACATTACCTATCCCAAAGGTGAATTTTCTGAGTCATTTAGCATTGAAAGAAAACTGCTCCTCACTTTGCTGATGTATTCTTTCACTCTGAAATTGGACTGAAGCTGGTTTAAACTCTGTGACCACAGCCACAGCTTTGTATCATCATGCTCAGAATCATTCCTATGGTGACTGGGTGTGATGGGAGTTGTAGTTCCAACAACAGCTGGAATCACGCTGCTACAATCTAGCATTTTTCACTGATCTGTGTAACTTCAGTGTAGCTCTCTGTAACAATATTTTAGGGGAGACAGAATAATATATTTGAACGCTTTGTAAATTGTTTGCTGCCATCTAGTGGTCATCTTTTTTTGCAATGCAGATAAAAGCTTTCAGCAAAAACTTAAGTCAAAAAGGGCCAGTTTCATCTAGTGGTTAGGGAGCAAAGGCCTATTCGCACAACAGCCTGTAGTGCATGATTTGGGAACTTCTGGGGAAGGACATCCACCTCTTCAGGAGGCTGTTACAGCTTCCAGGTGCCCTCTGCTTTCCCAGAAGTTCCCTAACCATGCACTAGGTGTGGAGCACAAAATTGTGCTCAACACCTTTTCCAACGTTAACCAAAGGTTTACCTGGCGTGCACCTCTTCCAATGTTCTGGGGTTGCCTGAGGGGCCGCACAAGTGTGCTGTCACCTCAGATGACCGAAGACGTGACTGCTCATATGCAGAGCGCCAGTGTCATCATGGCAACAGCAGTGAGGGCACCACAGCCAAAATGGCGGCACCCAAAAGAAGACCAGCTCTGCAGTCAAAGCAAGGTAAGTATTCAATCGTGGGGTGGGGGGGCAGCTAAAGTCGACTAGCACTCCAAGTGTGAGAGCTAGTCAACATTGGTTCATTGTGCTCCTTTCCTATCCAACTGATGGGAAGGGAAGTGGAAAAACACCTCCGGACTGTTATCTGGGTATGCCAGGTTTGATTCCACACTCCCCCACAAAGCCAGCTAGGTGACCTTGGGCTCATCACAGCTCTCTTCTGAGCTCTCACAGCCCCACCTACCTTCTCCTGTAGTGGAGAGAAGGATGGAAGGTTTGTCAGCCACTTTAAGTCCCCTTAAATGGGTGAGCAAAGCCAACTCTTCTTCAACTCTTCTTCTTCCGAAGTAATTTTTCACTAGCAAATGATATTTGAAAATCAAGAGTGTAATCGTACTCACACATCCTGGGAGTAAGCACCATTAAATACAATGGGACTTTGCAAGTAGATGTGACCAGGATTACTCCAGTAGCCTTAAAACCAGTAAGTTGGAATGGGAGAGGTCAATTTTGAGTTCGTTTTTGGCGAGAGAATGGATCACCAATTCATTTGATTCTCCCTCACTTGGTTCCTCCACCCTCTTAACCACTGCCTTCACTCACTAGCTTTCTCCGTCTCTCACCTCAACCCACACATTCCTCCCTCTGACCTCCCCTGTCTCTTGCTTGCTTAGTTCTCCCTTGCTAGACTCCTCACCCAGGCTGTGAATGGGGCAGCCAGTGGGAAGGAGCTCACATTTAATTGTGCTACTCAGAAGCAAATGTCAACAGATGCCAGCCACCAGATAAGCTCATCCTCTTTTGCTAGATACCAGTGATATCTGCCCACTTTTTTGACTGACCACCCAGTCACCACAGCTGCCTCAGCTGCAGGTCAACAGGGCTTGTTTCGCTCATATCTGGATCCCTGGGTAGGGTCAGGATTAAGATGTGGAGGGAGGCCTCAGGCACTCCTTGGGCCATCAGTACAACTGTACTAGTTTAAGTCAAACATTTATACTTACTTCATACGTTTGTAACGACCATATTTTCCGGCGTATAGGACGACTGGGTGTATAAGATGACCCCCAACTTTCCAGTTAAAATATAGAGTTTGGGATATACTCACTGTATAAGAAGACAACACCTGATGTATAAGACGACCCCCGACTTTTGAGAAGATTTTCCTTGGTTAAAAAGTAGTCTTATACACCAGAAAATACAGTAAGCGAGTTGGACTGGCAGCTTCATCCTCAAAAGGAAGCCAAGCCCAAATAAGCATTGCTCCAGAGCTTCCAGATAACTTGGAGATGCACCATAATATTTTAGGATTTCCTTTTTTAATTCAGGGAACTTTGATAGGGGGAGAAAGTTTTCCCCCTACCAAAAGTGGGATTCACCTTTCCCATCTCAATTATTGCTATCTTCTTTTTTCTTTTTATTTCCTTCCATCAGTTCCTTCCCTTCCCTTCCCCAACGAGGCAGGTGTTCATTTGCCCTTGGCTTTTTATACCATGAAGCCAACAAGGCAGGACTCACAAAGACTCTTTGGGTTCGATTAACCAGCCTCTGACCTCTATAGTCTTGACAAGGCGGATATTCACAAAGGGCTCATGTTCCAGGTTGGAAAGCCATCAATGCCTACGAGACTGACTTTTTAAAGCAATACAGCTGCAACATGATCTTTGTAGCACTTGGAAAGTGAAGAGGGAAATATTTTATGTATTTAAGAATTTATATTCCATCTCTCTCTCTCTCTCTCTCTATCATTATGTACAATATAACCCTCCCTCCCACTCAACTTGCCATCCTATGCACCCAGAAAATTCATGTCTTTACATTCTGGATGAATCTTACCACATGTTTTGAACCAGTGGACCAGGCAGGCTTGATCATGGAGAGATGGGTGCAGAAAGGCCCCTTAGGAAGCAGCTGTATTAGGGCCTTTCTGCACTGGCTCTAAAAACGGATTTAGAGCCAGATGTGGAACGCATTTAGACTTGGCTTTTGCATAGGGGCCGGAATTAGGACCCCTTTGAGTAAGCTGCGTCCGCATATCGGCAGGCAAAAACGGTTGTTTAAACCGGGTTTGCCGCCGAAATCCTACCCAGATGTAAGACCTGAAAAAATCAGGTCTTACATCTGGCTTTACCCCTAAAAACGGTTTGGAAACGAACGTTTCCACACCAGAGAGGGAAAAGCCGGATTGCCGGCGCATGCCCACCTGTCAGAGAGGCAGAGCACATGCTCTGCCACTCTGACAGGTGGGCGGGTCTGGCAGCCGGCTTCCCTGTCTTCCCCTTGCCAGAGAACTGACGATCCTTGGTTCTCTGGCAAGGGTAAGGCACCCCTTACTTTCACCCCCACCCCACCGAGAATCCCCCCGATGTCCCTGATGGTCTGCAGGTCAATGCTGAAACTACATTTCCCAGCATCCCTGATTGTCTGCTGGTCCCAGCTCCCCAGGGATGCTGGGAAATGTAGTCTCAGCATTGACCTGCAGACCATCAGGGACATCGGAGGGATTCTCGGTGGCCACCCCACCAAGAATCCCTCTGATGTCCCTGATCGTCTGCAGGTCAATGCTGAGCCTCGCAGCACCGGCGCGAATTGCTGACAGTCGCAGCAGGCCAGGACTACATTTCCCAGCGTCCCTGGGGAGCTGGGACTGGCAAGCCTGCAGCGTGCACATGTGCGATTGGCGCCGGCGCAGCCAGGCTCCGAATTGAGGTGCAGCCGGTCAGGTAAGTCGTAGGGTCTTTCTGGAGGGGATGGGGGTGAGAGTGGGTGTAGGGGGTGCCTTACCCTTGCCAGAGAACCGAGGATCGTTGGTTCTCTGGCAAAGGGAAGACAGGGAAGCCGGCTGCCGGACCTGCCCACCTGTCAGAGTGGCAGAGCATGCGCTCTGCCTCTCTGACAGCCGGGCAGGCGCACTCGCACAGCACCCATCCCAAACCGTTTCCAAATCCGGCCCTGCTGCCGCTGCCCCGCGCGTGTGCGTACGCGCGGGGCCAACGAGAAGCCGTTCTTACTCAGAACGGTTTTCCATTGGAAAACGTTTTGCCAGAAAACGGATCTGTTAGATCCGTTTTCGGCGGCGTATGCGGAAAGGCCCTAAGAAACAAGAAATCACCTTGATTGGGATGGGTGTGCATGAGGGAGCCAATAGGGGAAGAGAAAACAATTGTCTCACATTAATAAAGACATCCATAGGCAAATTGTTTTAGGCATATACAGGAAAGTGTATATGTGCTTTAATCTTAACAAGTGCAAAGTAATGCACATCTGGGCCAAAAATCCAAATTATGTCTATAAACTGATGGGATCTGAGTTTTCTGCAACACACCAGGAAAGGGATCTCAGGGTTTTGGTGGAAAGTTCAATGAAGGTGTCAACCCAGTGTGCAGCAGCAGCAAAAAAAAGCTAACACTGTGCTGGGAATAATTAAGAAGGGAATAGAAAGTAAGTCAGCAAGTGTTATTTTGTCTCTTTTTAAGTCTATGGTGAGATCATATTTGGAATATTGTGGTCACCATATCTCAAAAAAATATTGTGGAACTGGAAAATGATTAAGGGTCTGGAACACCTCCCTTACGAAACTAGTCAGTCTTCAGTTTGGAGAGATGGCTTTTAAGAGGGGACGTGATGGAAGCATATAAAATTATGCATGGTATAGAAAAGGTTGATAGAGAAAATTTATATTCCCTATCACACAACACTAAAACCAGGGGACACTTTATGAAGCTGATGGGCAGGAGAGTTGGATCCAACAAGGGAAAGTATTTCTTCACCCAGAGGGTTATCGGTTAATGGAATTTGCTGCCGGAAGAGGTGGCAACAGCTACCAGCCTAAATGGCTTTAAGGTAGGGTTAGACAAATTTATGGATGACAGATGTATTAATGCCTACTAGAATGAATGCCTAGGTACATCTTTCAGGCTGAGGGGGAAAGCAGGATGCTTCTATGGCCATTTGCTGGGATTCAAGAGCAGGAAAAGGTTTGTCCTTGCCCCTGCTTGAGATGCCCATGAACATCTGGTGGGCCACCGTGTGTGATGGGACACTAGACTAGATGGGCTGTGACCTGATCCAGCAGGGCTTCTCTTATGTTCTTATGTTCTAAAGATACTACTTCTCAGATTGTCCATTAGAAGATGCTGGGGTACATATTTTAATGCCTCAAAACAATTGCCAGTTCATTAAAACTTACATCCATATTACTATATGAATAAGACTTCACCACCAACAAAAGCCTTGTTCAAAGTGGTTTTGTATTTTTTTTTTCTGAAGTGGATAGGAAAACTGAAATATCACTTCACTGTCCTGTTAGCCGGAACTAACATGTATGCTAAACTGGGGGACCATCTGCAGTCACTGAGCCACCTGGTGGAAAGGTAAAGGACTGCAGTTATAGATTTTCCATGGAAAAATATTTCATAGACTCATAGAATCATAGAGTTGGAAGCTATTTATTTACTTATTTGGGTATTCATATCCTGAAGGGCTCAGGATTACTTGCAACAATAAAAAGATAAAAACCATAAACTACCATCAAACATACCTTATACAACACTCCTTCCCTTCCTCACTGTCAGGAAAACACATTTTAAATGTTGTTACCTACCCTGAGACCTTCGGGAATAGGGTGGGATAGAAATACAAACAAACAGCTATTTGTAAGTGCTTTAGCTTGCTCCACACTGTTGCCCTTATGCCAACATAAGTCCATAACATTTTATTCGAATTCAAATGTCTGAATTGAACCAAATTCATATGAATTTTGAATGTTACAAATGTTTGTGCACATCCCTACTCGGAGGCTATGTCCACACAGCACGAAGCTCGCAAAAATGTCACATGGCAACATACGGCCTCCGTTCACCATCCCCCCAGATAGGAGTAGGGGACTCAGGGTAGTCCATTAAATGCAAATGGTGCCTTTGCCTTAAATAGTGCTCTCTATTTATTCTGGCTTTGTGTTCCCTCCCCCTCTCCCAGAATACATTTTTAGCTATAAAATTGAATTGTAGAACCAACCCATCCAGAGTGCTGATAAAGAATGAAGAGTTCTGTTTGCTTTTATTTAGATATTAGTGTTTATATCCCATCTTTCTTCCTAAAGAAGGCCAGAATGAGTTCCAATAACCATGGGCCTTTTTGCACTTGGCCCTCCAGGATGGCTGTGCACTCACCCTGACACAGTGCATTTGCACCCCACGGAGCCATTTCTGTCTAGGAGTGGCCCTGAGTATGCATGTCCATTCCTGGCTTCAGTAGCCTATAGCACTCCTAGGACAGTCCTGCATGCAGCTTTCCAATGTCCAATTTTCTATTGCCAAAGGCAGAAAGGAGCTTCCAACTTGATTTTAATCAAGGACTCTTTCCGCATCTTTCCACATCCTAGTATAGATCTGAGGAAGCCCTGCCTCCTTATCGTGCATTGTCCGTGCTCTCCTGCTGACACCACCCTGATGGTTATCAACCTAACGCATTCCATTAATATTCGCTAATTCATTCCTACTATTTACTTAAGAGTTTACCCAGCAATTCCTTTCTGTGTGTCCCTCACTAGGCCTGACACCCTGCTCAGCCGCTCTTTCCTGACTGCCCTTCACCACCTGCAGCATCTTTCGTTCCTGCTCTGCTCCTTTCAGGATTCTAAAGAAAACAGGCTACACCCATGTGCCCAGGCAGGTGGTTAAATGATATGCAGCTATTGTTGCTGCTGGATCATCATTGGCACATTCAAAGATTGACATTCAAATTCAAATATGATGTTTTGATGCATTTGTATGAAGCTTTGTATGGGATTCGTATGCTATTCATACGCATTTGTATGGGATTGAACTTTCGTATTGAATTTGAATCTTACCACATTTGAAGGGATCTATTCAAAAACATATGAATTTTCTTGCATTCGATTAAATACAAATTGAATACAAAAAGAGCACATTTGTGCATATCCCTACCTCCAAGGCACAATATTGGATAGAGCACTGATCCAGCACCAAAATTTCATGTTGCCAATTTACCTATAAGGAAGGGATAAGAGGGCAAGATAGAGGCAGCACAAGGAGGTGGCATGTGAAAAGGGCTTGACTTAATGAACTAACTCTTACATTGGTTCTGCTCTATAACAGGAATTTTTAAGAAGGTGGCAATTCTCTTTCTGAGTCTAGAGTACATTTGAGAACATTTGGGAGAAGGCAGAGTACAAAAATAGATCCTCAGTGTGGCGTTTGCATTTCTGTTTATTTAAATTGCTATGGCCTGTCTTTACTAAAGTTGCAGGGCAGTGAATAAAAAAAGCTCTAAAACAAAAAGAACTAAATCCAGAAAACCACGAAACACATACAGCCAGAAAAAACTGAATATCTACATCTTATCTAAGGATAAATCTGGAACCTTTAAGGCTTCGGCCTAAGGATATGCATAACATTTGGAATCCATATGGATTTGGTTGAATTTGAATATTCAAATTCAAATCAAATGTTTGGGTACATTTTTATGAAGCTTTGTATGGGATCGAACATTTGTATTGAGTACGAATCCTACTACATTCAAAGGGGATCTATTTGAAGTAATACTAATGATCTTACATTTGGTTCAATACGAATAGAATACAAAAATAAACTTGTGCAATCCCTACTTGGGAAAGAATGCCTATCACAGACCAGAGCATCCTACTCAGATCCCGCATCAATTGGGACTGCAGAAAAGGTTTAAGGCAACTTATTTTGCCAGTTTCTAGGAAGGGAAACAACTTCATGTGTGATAGAATATGGTAAGAGATGCACCTCTTTTCTCTCTAAATTTTTTCATGTGTCTTCTAACTGCCATTTATCACAGCTTGGGTCATGACTACTGAATTAGAAATTCTCATCCACCCACACAGAAATTGAAGAGAATTACACAAAACTGATCCAATGAATGTATGTATAATGAGCATTCATGCCCGGTTGCATTTTGGAGTAAATTCAGATATAAGCACCACACACAAACGGCTGTGTTTCCATTCTGCCTCAAAGGTGCCTTAGCTAAACGTTCAGGGCAACTGATCTCCTGGCTAAGTTGCCCCTGCTGTGTAATGGAGATGCATGCAACTTTCCAGTGAGTGAAATGACATGAGAGAAACCACTTTGCTTCTGATTTCCCCCTTTCCAGGAGATGCGTGTGGGATTTCCCCCATCTGCCTGTTGTTTCCCCAGCTAAATGATTCAGACATCACCATGGAGTTGATCAAATAATTTGAAAGTAAAAAAGAACGAAAAAGACACACATCAAAGCAGGTGCTGTGAATCATCAAAATAAGAATTTCTCTGTAGTGATAGTGGAGTCAACGTTACCTTGCGATCAAATACTTACCTTGACTCAATTGCAGGGCCAGTCCTCTTCAGGGTGCCCCCCTTTTGGCTGCGGCGCCCATCGCCATGACAAAACAGATGCAGTCGCAGTTGTGTTAGGAGGGCAGCAGAAGAGTTATATAATATATGGAGTACAGACATAAGGATTGAAAGAGAGGA